>OY992888.1:2151334-2251334 GCA_963921405.1 Cepaea hortensis | reverse complement strand
CAGTAGACTGATTACAATACCACTAATAGACTTATTAAACTGGCTTCATTTAAAGTTTACAGTACCTCTAATAGACAGACAAAACCGACTTCATTGACAGATTACACTAAAATAAAAAAAAAAAAACTTGCGTCATTGAAAGATTACATACACACACATACACCTACCATTCATTCATTCAGTTGCATGTCCTTTGAAGAACACTCTGGAAAACTTCTCGATCACAAGGAAGATGTCCCGCGTCTGATACACCCATCTGGAGATCATCCGCCACATCCTGCACCCATCTTCTCCTTGGCCTTCCTCTTCCTCTCTTCCCAGGCATATACCCCTCCATTATTGTTCTCTCCAAACTCTCATGACGTGTCAAGTGACCAAAATATATCAACTTTCTTTGTTTTATCGTTTTTAACAGCCAACCTTCTTCAGTATTCAGGTCTTGAAGTATGGATGCATTTGTTCTTTTCTTTACCCAAGATATTCTTAGAACCCGTCTATAACATTTATATTCAAAAGCATTTATGCGCTGTTTAGCTTGTTTAGTAAGTGTCCACATCTCACAGGCGTATGTTGCAATGGGAAAGATGCATGCTCTTTAACATCTAATTTTTGTAGGTCTATCTGTGCCACTCCATAACTTATTAAGTTGCTTTAGTCTTTGAAGAGCGATTGATAGTCGCCGTTTAATTTCTTTCTTTGTGTCACCATTGTTGGTAATCAATGACCCAAGATATTCACAATTTTTCACTACCCTTCAATCTCTTTTCATTAACATATATTTCTTTCTCCATAGTAGTTTTATCTGCATACATTAGTTTTTTGTTGTTGTATGTGTGTGTGGCTATGTTAAGATATAAGTTGTGATTTTCACTATTTCTTTCAGATGAGGTTATTAAGTTTTCTATACCAGTCTGTGATGTGAACAGTAATACTGTATTATCAGCATATCGAATCTCTGGTATTTCATGACTACCGATATTTACGGCATCATATTGCTCCCTGGCTTTATCATCTCTGACATTTCACATTATATTTTCGGTGTACAGGTTAAACAAATAGGGGGACAGCTCACATCCCTGACGGACTCCTTGCTTGATGTCAAACCAATCTGATGTCTCACCATCTATTCTAACCGCTGCTTGTTTATCTAGATAGAGCATATTTATGAGTTGTACTATGTACGATGGAAAGCCTATATTCCTCATGATTTCCCAGTTTCTGATGTTGTACACAGTCAAATTTCCATATTTCCATATCTTTTTACATAATGCGTGATAAATTTGTATGTTTTCTTCTTCTTCCGCTTTAATTAGTTCAGCTGGTATCTCACCACATACTGGTGATTTACCATTCTTCAGGTTCTTTATTGCCCATGCAATTTCATCTAATGAAGGTTCAGGTTCTGTTTCTGCTGTCGTTGGTTCATGTATATCATTCATATCCTCACATTCATTCATATCATACATTCCACTACAGCATTCCTGCCATCTTTGTATATACATCTACCAGCTATTGAAAAATGCTGTCTAAGAACAAGGATATATGTTCGGTGGGGTATGCACAGACTTATACAATAGGTCTGCTCGGATTATTCAATTTGTGTGTTTTGGCAACATGTAAAATGTTGATTTACCCAAAGAGCTGTCGTGACTTTTTAAGTAGCCCTTGTTGGATCAGCGTGGAAGTGGCCAGTTTGACCTGGTGGTTATTGTCGACAGCGCCATATGTAGGGCGTAATTGGTATAAAGCTCCATCCTCGAGTTGTGTATGCCCTTCTGTAATGTAGAGATCCTTCCGCCAAACCACGACAGCTCCACCATTATTGGCGGGTTTGATAATAATGTCATCTCGGCGTTGCAGCTAAGTTAGCGCTGGCCTTTCTTCTGGAGTAAGATTCAAATTACACACACACACACCCACACACCCACACCCACCCACACACACATCCACACCCCCACACCCACACATACACCCACACACACCCACACATCCACATCCACACATACACCCACACACATACACACACACGTATATATATATATATATATATATATATATATATATATATATATATATATATATACACACACACACATACATACATACATACATACATACATACATACATACATACATACATACATACATACATACATACATACTTTCTGCAGCCAAACTCATAGAATTCTTCAACTTTTCTCTGTGATCATCCACATCTTGAAATAGGATCTCTAGATCAGAAAATATATCAAATCAGTTGTGAACTTCTATGTTGAATTTGTTTTGTATTTACTTGTTATTTCTTATTATACACTGATCGTATTTAGTATTCCCTGTTACATAGTTGACTTTCTTTAACTTTACCCACAATGTAACCACATTCTGCGTGGTCTTGAGGTACGGTGTCCGCTTCGAGTGCTGGAGGTCCCGGGTTCAAGCCCCGGTGATGACCGGGATTTTTTTTCGTGGACTTCTAGTAATTCCCCTGGCCTCTGGGTAGTGAGATCGGACGCCCGTGTGTATTGTGGCGCACGTAAAAAATTCCTTGGCAGTTGGAAATCGAAAAAGAGTAGCCTAACGGCGCTGCCCGGGCAAAATTTTGAGTTAAAAATCTACCCAAAGTATTCCAGGATCCTCGCCGGTGCTGCAAAGGACATACTACTGAATGAATGAATGAACATTACATCTTTTCTGCTATAGCGAGTTATTACAATAACAGCAGTAGAAAGATTACATGTTTGTGGCTGTAGTTTGTTATTACAACGGCTGTAGCAGGTTATGTGAGTAACTGAGTAGTAGTTTAATAGCTGATGATGAACGTGATGATGGTGGTGGTGGTAATGATGAATATGAGGATAATGACGGTAATAATGATGTTGGAGATGATTATGGCAGCGACGATGACGATTCTGACAATAGCCAATGTTCTTGAACTATAGATATCCTTGTGTCTGTCTGTAGGGAATTCCATAGCTCTGAGAGTCAATTCTGGTGAGTTCGTCTCTGTGAAAGCTCACTACCTATCCAGCATCCAAGGAAGCGGTCTGAACAGATACACTACCTTCACTGGCTACCTGGTTGATGTGGCAACAGGTGAGTAAATGTGACTTGACGGAACAGTATGTGTGTAAATGATACTGGAGAGAACACCGTTTGTGTAAATGTGGCTGGACAGAACAGATTGCGCGTAAATGTTATATGACAGAACAACATGTGTGTAAATGTTGCTGGACATAACTACAGTTGTGTAAATGATCTTTACAGAACAACATGTGTCTAAAAATTACTGGACAGAACGACATGTGTGTACATGTTACTGGAAAAAACATCACGTATGTACATATTTTCTGGACAGAGCAGCATATGTGTGCATGTAAAAGTATCGGATTTTCTCGACAATAATATTGTGACTATTGTACCAGTACATTCTGGACACGGAGATTATGCTTATTGTACCATTGTATGCTGGACACAGAGATTGTGACTATTGTACCATTGTATGCTGGACACAAAGATTGTGACTATTGTACCAGTGTATGCTGGACACAAAGATTGTGACTATTGTACCATAGCATGCTGGACACAGAGATTGTGACTAGTGTACCAGAGCATGCTGGACACACAGACTGTGACTACTGTATCAGTGCATGCTGGACACAAAGAATTTGACTACTGTACCAGA
Organism: Cepaea hortensis; assembly: GCA_963921405.1. NCBI lineage: Eukaryota > Metazoa > Mollusca > Gastropoda > Stylommatophora > Helicidae > Cepaea > Cepaea hortensis. The sequence goes on along the minus strand of OY992888.1, from coordinate 2,247,652 downwards.
GTATGCTGGACACGGAGATTGTGACTATTGTACCAGTACATGCTGGACACAGAGATTGTGACTCTTGTATCAGTGTATGCTGGACACAGAGATTGTGACTATTGTATCAGTGCATGCTGGACACAGAGATTGTGACTATTGTACCATTGTATGCTGGACACAGAGATTGTGACTATTGTACCAGTGTATGCTGAACACAGGGACTGTGGCCATTGTACCAGGGCAGGCGGGACAACAAGGCTATGCCAGCAGTAAGCTAAACTATCTTTGCTGCGGAAACAGTGATCAGATATCAAACCACCCCGTGGTGGCTTCTGTATTTACATACGTATTGTACCAGGCCTATTCCTTCTATAAAAGAATCACTGTCTCCATACACAGAATCAAACTGCATTGATCAATTTCAGTGTGAGTGCTAAGTAGCTGTCATAAGTAGAATAGAAAGGCAAATAAGGTATTATTCCTTCATATGATATATAAATATATGGCGGCGGATAATGCAACAGGCCTACAACAGCTGGGCCTTGTAGTAATGGTGAGTGCAAAGAAAGGACTCTCCTTGAATATAAAGAAAGCAGTAACAATGGTGATATCAAAGAAAATGGTAACACTAAAATGTGACATAGAAATAGAAGGAAAATTCTTAACCAAGTGGATAATGTTAAATACCCAGGGGCATTTATAACATCGGATAGAAGATGTACGACAGAGATTAAGAGTAGAATAGGGCAGGCAATAGCTGCATTTCAGAAAATGATAAGTATCTTATACAATAAGTCGCTATCAATTAATGTAAGAAAGAGAGTGCTGAAATGCTATATAGAACCAGTTTTTCTGTATGGAAGTGAATCTTGGTATGTAGATGAACAAATTAAAAAATACTTAGAAGCAACATAGATTAGATTGATGAGACCATTGCCTGAGAGAAGCTAATGCAACTTAAACATTATATACAACAGAAAGAAAGAGACAAACAATTTTCTTCGGACATGTGATTAGAAGAGAGGCATTGGAGAAAAACGTGACAACTGGAAAGATCAAGAGGAAAAGAGGCAGAGGCAGACCAATAGAAATGATGCTGAATTGATTGAGATGGTGACATGGAGAATTATCATCAGCAGGGTTAATCCAGAACACCAAAGACCGAGATCTGTAGAGAGCCATGAACGCCTACGCCAACTAGCAGAACAATTGATGATGATGATGATGATGATGATATACGAACAGAGCCAGCTCTCTGATGAAGGGATTAGGGACGCCGTTCCTATTCCCGTATACCGCACTGGACACACATCAGCGGGTCATGTGGCAGCAGGTTACTTTTCCTTGGTTGTCAGAGAATAACATTAGTGCTGGTATTTCAGAAAGCAAAGCCAGGCCACTGAACGTGAACTTGCCAAGAATTCACGAACAGCTAAAAATGATGGGGTGGACTATAACGTCCAGTAAATGATATGCAACATTTAAAAAATAATATATATAACACTGCAGTATGCACCTGACGAGATGCAACGAATTGTACATGGCAATACATCGTGCAACATATTGTTTGTAACTTCTGTGTTTGTATGCCTCTTGTACCAGGGCTATATCTACTGTACCAGGGTTATATCTACTGTACCAGGTTTGCTAAACACCATGACTTTATCTATTGTACCAAAGTTTGCTTGGTACCAGGGCTGTAATTATTTTACCGTAGTGTGCTTGGCACCAGGTCTATATCTAATGTATGTACGATGTTTTTGCTGACACCAGGGCTATATCTATTGTACCAGGTTTAGCTGAACACCAGGGTTATATCTATTGTACCAGGTTTAGCTGAACACATGGGCTATATCTATTGCACCAGAGCTTCCTTAACTCCGGGAATGCAACAGTCGGGAATGTCCAGTCTTGTCAATAGTGGTGATTATGTTGTTAGGTTCCCACGGAAACATATCAGTTAGATGTACAAGATAGAAGCAGACCAGAATAGACGACACGAGGCGTAGATAAACAACAAATCAAATCAAATCCGTGTGTGCTTAAACAGGAACCCGTAGCTTATGTGAAGTGTCGGGCCCCTCAAGTGCGTCAAGCCTGAGTCTATGGGGATGGGTAGCCAGTCTTTCTCTCCCGTAGTGTGCGGCGAGTCCGGATATCGAACTTCCGACCGACCTCATCCATGCCATTGTCAGTGACAATTAGGTCAGGTCCTAACAATACAATAATGTAGGTCGGCTATTGTCAGTGACGATTAGGTCAGCTCCCACCAATACGTGAATGTAGGGCAGGCATTGTCAGTGACGATTAGGTCAGGTGCCATGGTCCACTTGATACGGGCCTGGAACATGACATGAGTTTGTAACAAGCGCGGTCGACAGGAGGAGACCGTGCCAAGTGACTTACCACGACAGTGGTCACAAAAGCGTGAAAAGTATGCAGGACGTTTTTTGCGAGGGGAAAACGTCACCTTAAGACAGTTAGACTAGAGCTATGGTCAGAGTCGGACCTAGTTCGGAGTCAAAAGAGCATGGCTAACATTATGTCGCTCTTTTAGAATAATTATTGTTTAGGCACTGTTGTATATACGTGTGAATCTTTTGAGGAACAAATGATCGTGCTATCTACTGTGTCCTGTGTACAGCATTAGTAAAATAGAATCTGAAAAAACAAACCATGTCAGTGTAATGTTATGTCAGATCGGTCTCAGTAGTTAACGATTATAGACTGTACAAGATGGAAAGGCTCAACGGCCCTCAAATGTTGAGGGAGAGATGTCTACAAGATCAAGATTAAGCATCTCTAGAGATATCACCGAAGCGCCACTGAAATAGAACAGTGGTGGCGCTTCAAGATGATATTGTCCAGGGCGTGTGAAGTAATCTGATCGCACACGTCGCAAACCTTGGTAGCCCAAGGAAATGCAAGAAAAGAAACATTACAAATTTCACCCCTAATCATCATCAGTTAAAAGAACGCCACGGGGCTGCTGTGGCAACCTGCCAGTCGCTCCCTGGTTCCCTACCACCAATACAAGAATATATAGTAGCCTTTGTCAGTGACGATTAGGTCATCAGTTATCAGTTATCAGTTATCAGTTGGGGTATCTTCGTTGCACTCCGGACATGTCCATAGGTGCTCAGATCCCCCCCCCCCCAGCATATTCATCAGCGTCCGGTGGCTAATAGTGCCAGTTCTGTGTTGGTTGACGAGGCGCTTTGTTTTCCCGATGTACCTCTCGCGTCTGGCTGTGTCGATTCTTACTCCCAGGTCTTTCATCCTGGACAGCGATGTGGAATCACTGACGTCAAAGTCCTCTGTTCTCGCCATATCTTTGAGGACGTTAATAACATCGGCACAATCCATGGGCTGGCCATCTACAGGGGGTGCAGAGCCAGCCAGTTTGTCAGCTCGACGAAGATGAAGGTGACTTTACGGACAACAGACTTCCGCAGCGATTCAGTCCACTGTCTACGTACAATCCAGCTTCGACCTTCTGAATCATGCTCATTAGGTTCAGATTAGGTCAGGTCCCACCAATGCCACAATAAAGGGCAACTTTTATTCACATTTCTGACTGGCTTCTATTTCCAGAAAATACCGGCTTCTCTGCGGTGGTCAGCGACGACATGAACTACAAAAGAAATGAGATTGTGAAGTTCGACGATGTTTACGTTAACCTTGGTAACGCCTACAACAGTAAAAATGGCATCTTCACAGCTACACAGGTAAGCTTTTACTTGTTCTCCATAGCCAATCTCTAGTGCTCTCGTGTCTTCGCCGACATCAAGGCAGAGACAAGTGTAGTGTATCTTAAGATACAGTTATGTCCATTAAATTGTTTGTTCCTTGTTGCCATTCAGCAAAATGTCTTCACATTAGGCATGTGAAAAGGAAGACAACATGTTAGATCAATATGTTATTCAAGGGACGTATCTCCCTGTGTCTGACTTGCTGTCTAAAAGTCTGCTCTTCTTGCTGGATTTTCCTTAATGTGCATCAGCCTATCCTAGTGTGCATTTGTCGCAAGTACATGAGTACTTACATATTGTGGGATGTGGATTTTAATTTATGAGAATATTCTGTCAAGTGTCTAGGGGATTTTATTGATTCTCTGGTCACTTGTTAGAATGCAGGGTGATTAGGGATATTTACCACAAATCCCAGGAGAAAACAATTCAATCCTTGAAACAATGGGATCTGTGTGTAGGTTTCCCTTCCCACTTCATCACCCTTTAAATTTACTATAGTGCTAGAAGGATATTGATTGCTCACAACATATAAACAACCACTGTTGAACAGACATCACATTTACTTGATGTACACAACCATTTTGGACAAAACAGTTCAAGTATTAAAACAAGATCTGCAGTTACATATATATGTGTAATGAACATTATGCATTTTCAGACAGGCATGGAAATGATTTGCATTATCTCAATACATTTACACCCTTTTTTGTCCAAGAAAACAACAATGTTATTACAAACAACACAACCACAAATTGGGTCTATTCCTTGGCCTACCTTACATAATTCTCATATTTAAAAATAATGAGTGGGTGTCAAAATACTATACATATACATTGGCACCTTTCCGTCTTGACAGACGATAGTTTGGTACATTGTGCTTCAAAAAGGCTTAATAACTACGATCCATGGCGGTGGCGAGTGTGGCTGGTAAGGCAAATTCTTGCTGCAAATGTTTGCCCACAGTAGGTGCATGTGAAAACATGGTCATTTCCACAATTTTGCACCATCTTACGTCTCTCACGCTGTGTGTGTGCTTTATCTTCAATCATTTTCTCCTTTGTCTTTATTCCATTTCTGATAGTTGCCCTCCATGCAACACGTTCAGCGGCGACGTGCTCCCAAAGTGCATTATCAATGCCTGTATCAATCATGTCCCGCTTACACACATCTTTGTATCGTAGTAGAGGCCGACCCTGAGATCTCCTACCCGTCTGTAATTCACCAAAAAAGATGTCCTTTGGTATTCTACCATCATCCATCCTCCTAACGTGTCCTATCCATCTACGTCTACGAAGACTGAGCATGGAATACACCGTCACACAGTATTTGTGATTTTGTCTTGCCACTTAATACCAAGTATTCTTCGCAGACACCGCATATGAAAGCTGTTTAAACGTTTCTCTTGGCGTGAGTAAGTTGTCCAGGTTTCACTGCCATAAAGAAGAGTACTAAGGACACAGGCTTGGTAGACGATGACTTTTGTTTTGGCAGTAAGCTTCCTGTTCTCTCAGACTCTTTTTGCTAACATGTTCATTGTTGTTGCTGCCTTGCCAATCCGGATGTTGATTTCCTGATCGAGGGATAATTTGCTATTTACCTCTGATCCTAGATATGTAAAATGGTCTACTATCTCCAGTTCGGCGTCGTCAATAAAGATTGATGGTACACCATGTGCACATTGTGACATAATCTGTGTCTTCTTTTTGTTAATTGTTAAACCAAATTCAGAACAAGCATTGGAGAATGCAGATAGTAGCTGTTGTAAATCTTCCTCAGAGTGGGCCTTAATCGCAGCATCATCCGCAAAAAGCAACTCTCTGATTAGTACCCTGCTAATTTTGGTCTTGGCCTTCAATCTCTGAGCATTATAGAGGCCACCATCTGAGCGTGAGTGAATGTATATACCGTCATCCGGATCACGAAAGACACATTTCAGTAGAAGTGAAAAAGTATATCCCAAAGAGGGTGGGGGATAGTACACAACCTTGCTTCTCCACTCCACAACTCCACTCTTGATTTCAAACTCTTCTGAAGTTGAGCAATCAAACGTGATTATACCTTTCATGCCTGTGTGGAACGATTCCACAATGGACAGAAGAGTTGGTGGGCAGCCAATCTTCTTTAGTGCTTTGAACAAACACTCAAGACTGACCAAATCGAACGCCTTTGTGAGGTCGATGAAGGCAATAAACAATGGCTGATTTTGTTCCCGGCATTTTTCTTGCTCCCGTTCCCGACTATCTGTCTGTCTGTCTATCTATCTGACCCGGCGTGGCTTCGCCCAGCTCCTGGCGGGGAGCATCTCATTAAATTCACACAGTAACTTAAAAGAATGTCCTTCCACACACCATCCATTATTTTTAATGAAAACTTTTTAAAATCACCTACATGACTGTAGATAACTTCTTTAAGCATAAAAAGATGAGTTACATTGTTATGCATTATGCATTATTTTTATGAAAACTTTGAAAATGCGTTAAAAATTATATCATTATTTATTATAACTCATATGCCTGTAAATAACTATAGACAAAGAGTTTATAAATCTTTGAAAACGATGCAACAATATGACTATAAAGTATATAGAAATTTTATTAAAAGTTATGCCCCTTGAAATAACTTTTCTAGAGTTACGTCCCCTTGCTATATATAAATTATAATGAAAAATGAAATATTAAATTTTAGTAAGTAAGTAGCCGATTTTACACTAAAAAACTATGACAGAAAGTTGCACAGGAATGAAAAGATAACGTGTAGAAAATTTCATCTCAATCGGATGGACCGTTCGCGAACGCATAAAGAACGGACGGACATACAGTCTCTTTATGGCCGAGGGGTTAGCAGCTTTCTCCGCTAACCCCGAATACTCTCGTCACGTGACGCGACGAGAATTAGCAGTGGTTCGAATCGCAAAAGTGACTTATGAGAGTATGGAGCCGGTCGCTCAGAAAGTCGTGGCGTGCTGATGAGCGTAATCTAGCCTAGGAATCAACATACAGCTGAAAAGATGCTGGTGTTGACCGCAATATCCTGAAACAGGATGGAAACGCGGAAAAAAAAAAAATATATATATATATATATATATATATATATATATATATATATATATATATATATATATATATATATATATATATATATATATATATATATATATATATATATGGACAGACAGACAGACAGACAGACACAACATGTTATGTTGGTTGTTCAACAGACAGGCCTGTATGTGTTTCACGTCCACGGTCTATCACGCCGCAATACTGGGTTCTGGTTCACAATCTACCGCAACGATGAGGCTCTGTCCCAAGCCCATGGCCTAGTCAAACAGGACTATGCCTCGGGAGGTAAGACAATATGTGGTTGTTGTTGTTATTGTGTGTTGTTATTGCTATCACTGTTTCGTTGATATCCAAGGCCACAATCAGAACATAAGCGCAGTAGACTGATTACAATACCACTAACAGACTTATTAAACTGATTTCATTGAAATATTACAATATCTCTAATAAACTTATTAAACTGATTTCATTGAAATATTACAATACCTCTAATAAACTTATTAAACTGATTTCATTGAAATATTACAATACCTCTAATAAACTTATTAAACTGATTTCATTGAAATATTACAATACCTCTAATAAACTTATTAAACTGATTTCATTGAAATATTACAATACCTCTAATAAACTTATTAAACTGATTTCATTGAAATATTACAATACCTCTAATAAACTTATTAAACTGATTTCATTGAAATATTACAATACCTCTAATAAACTTATTAAACTGATTTCATTGACAGATTACAATACCTCTAATAAACTTATTAAAGTGATTTCATTGACAGATTACAATAATAAAATTAAGGTGATTAAACTTAACTCCTCCTGTTTGCGGACGACCAAGCGCTAAAAGCAAACTCAGAAGTTGAATTACAAGTCCACATGAATAGCCTGAAAGAAATGTGCAGGGAACATAACATGAAAATTAGCACAAGCAAAACAGAGGTAATGACTATAACTAAAGAAGAACAAACAACAACAATTCACCTAAACGAACATCCCTTAAAACAAGTAAAGAGTTTCAAGTACCTAGGAAGTATAATATCATCAAATGGCAGATCAGAAGACGAGATCGAATATAGGCGCAATAAGGCAAATCAACTAATTTGACAAATTGCACCAATACTAAAGAACAGACATGTATCAATAACTACTAAGAAAGCACTTTACAACACAATCTTCCTACCAACTCTATGCTACCAATGCCAAACCTGGACAATGACAGAAAAAGAGAAAAGAAAAATCACAACAACAGAAATGAGGTTCCTGAGAAGAATACTCAACGTATCAAGAATAGATAAGGTCAGAAATGAAGGAATCAGGACTAAAGTGGGGGTTAAAGCAGCACTAGATTTTATTAGAAAGCAGCAAGTCAAATGGTTTGGCCATGCAAGTAGGTTACCAGTCAACAGCATGCCACAACAAGCGATGATGTACAGACAAGATGGAAACAGAGGAAGAGGCCGACCACGTAAACGTTGGACGGAGAGAATAGCAGAGTCCATAAGACCATCGATACATGAAGCCCATACTCGGGCACTCTCACGAAGTTTATGCTTTACCTCGACACCTCAAGGTACAAGAGGAACATGGTGAGATGAGATGAGAAACTGAATTCATTGAAAGATTACAACATTGGCACATTACAACATTGACAGATGACAAAATTGACGGACGGCAACATTGACAGATGACAACATTGAGTCATGACAATATTGATTGATGACAACATCGACTGATGACAATAGTGACATATGAACATTGACAGACGACAACATTGACTAATGTAAACATTGACAGAAGACAACAGTGGCAGATGGCAACACTAACATATGACAACATTGACATATGACAACATCGACAGATGACAACATTGACTTACGACGACAGTTACAGATGACAACAGTGACAAATGACAACATTGACATATGACAACATTGACACATGACAACATTGACATATGTCAATACCGACATATGGTGACATTGACAGATGAAAACATTGACTGATAATAACTTCTCCTAGATCTAATAACTGACGCGTAGGCTTTAAAACAACCCACACCGAGCCTCCCATTTCCTAGGTAAATGTTGGCCCTAAACCAAAAAAACACCGAGCCTCCCATCTCCTATATGAGTTGAGTTGAGTTGAGTTGAGTTAAGAATCGACATCACTGCACTCAGAACATTCCCATACGTGCTCCGTTCTCTCGTTCAACAGCAGCGAAGAGTCATACTACTAATCGTTCCCACTGCTATCTGATTAAAAGTTCTCGTGGTCTTCCCTCTCAGTTTTGAGATTCTTCCAGAACCCCTGCCGATCCCTCGCAATCTCATTCTTTCCACATATGGATTCTCAATCTGTTCCTCCGCCTTCTCCACATGGTCCCACAAGTGCACGACCACCTCCCCCTTGTCAATAGGCAAAATTCCACCAAGAGGTGCATTCCCTGCTAGCCTATCAGCCTGTTCATTCCCCCCGTACCCCCGCATGACCAGGGCAAAATATCCATACAATTCTCACAATAAGTGACCTCTGAAGCGACAATAACCATTCCACACGAATCATTCCTTTCTCCACCTTACTAAGCATACTCTTTAAATCCGTAATGAATACAACGTGCGTTGCAGTAGTTTCCTCTAGCCACCGGAATGCCGCTGTTACTGCCTCCACCTCCATTCTCATGCTGGAGGTCGTAGTCTCATATGCCAGACTCTCCTTTCTCAAGACTCATCCATTAGCCTTTGTAATAAAGCCCCAGCCACTACGTCTGTTTCTCACCACTGACCCATCGGTGTAGATGACTATATCACCTTGATGTGTGTTGCTCTGGATTAGCTGTTGCACTTCAAACTCAGTGCGGCCCGCTGCCCATTCTCTGCACCCACGACCCAGTGTTATTATTGCATTGTGCCAGTCCGTGATGTCTTCCGGAACTTCAACCCACTCTTTTTCACGATTGATGGTCTCTAGATCACACACCTGACTTATAGAAAGTTCCTCCTGTGCCATCCAGGACCTGCCTCGTCTTAGTCTATGACCCTTTACCATATCCATTGCTGCATGCAGCGGGTGATCCCTGTCTGCGGCAACTATCAGGAATCATTTGGCCTGGAGGACCCTATGCATATCCGTCATTGTTGGTATCGCCAGGATATGCCTCATGCATATAATTGGTGTGTTCTTTGTGCACCCCAGGATTAACCGCATGGCAGCATTCTGTATGCGCTCCAACCTTTCAAGCTGGCTCTTTGATACTGTCAGCAGCCCCAAAACCATACTCAATGACAGAAATTATTAACTGCTGAAAGAGCCTGTACAGCATCCTCTGATCTACCCCGGCTGCTGCCATAGCCCTCGATGCATTAAGTCCCTTTCCAGCATTCACCACCAACGCCTCCACATGATCCTTAAAAGACAAACACTTGTCAAAGGTGATACCCAAGTACTTCAATTTACTCTCTCGCCTAAGAGGACATCCATTCAACATAATACCTTGGACATCTGCCTTGACGATCCGGTTATCCAGGGAGTACCACACAACAGATGCCTTGTCTGGGTGTACAATGGCCCCTGCGCCCATGCACTACTCTGCCAACCTGTTTACTGCCACTGTAAGAGGACATCCATTCAACATAATACCTTGGACATCTGCCTTGACGATCCGGTTATCCAGGGAGTACCACACAACAGATGCCTTGTCTGGGTGTACAATGGCCCCTGCGCCCCTGCACCACTCCGCCACCCTGTTTACTGCCACTGTAAGTCTTTCGCCAAACTGGCCCTGTCTCTGCCCTTTCTGTACACCAGCACATCATCTGCAAATGTCAAGATTCTACCCACACCCGGTGACTCAATAGCTGCGATTTTGCTGGCGTAGACATTAAAGAGCACTGGGAACATGGCAGATCCCTGTGGCAACCCAGGTGTAATAGTACAGGGAACAGAAGTCCAGGAACCCATGCGCAGTGCAACCTTACGCTCATAAAGGACTGCCGCAACCCATCTAACAAGGCAAGGGCAGACCTCAATGTCCAAAAGAGTATATCAACCGATCAAACCTAACCTTGTTATACGCATCCTCCAGGTCAAGAGCTACCGCCACTGTCTCTTGTTTATCCTCGAATCCCTCACAGACATCAAATGTAAAGTTGCCTCATTGGCCCAGTTGCCCTAACCAGGCCGGTAACTCCCGAACCCCATGGGAAGCAGATTACGACTTTCAAAATGTCGCTGGAGCCTACGTGCCACTATCTTTTCTAAGACTTTAAATAATAGTATGTGATGTTACCTACCTAGAGTCAAAAAGGAACTTGTAAATTCAAAATGTGTCCTGTTGGTTGATTGCGTTTCGTTAGTTGGCTTACAGAAACAGTTGTTAATTCTACAGTATCGGCGCTCATAGAACATTATTGGTGGCCCTGAAAAAGCTATACGGGTATGAGCGCCGCAATTAGAACCTAAAGCCTCTAGCCTGTATAAAATATTGTCAGCACCCAGTGTGAGTGATCGAACGAACCGTCAAACTCAAGGTTGCGAGCTTCAAACTAAAGGTGGTGAGCAATATTAAAATCACAACTCGCCCCGAGTTACAACAAAGGTGTATTTCATTTGTCAGAGACAATTACACCTTTACTACTCACACGTTTAGCAAATATTACTCGCAGGCGAATATGTATTCGCTCCACACCAAGCAGTTTTTCACCAGCAAGTGGTAAGCGAACATAGAAATGTATGGTCGGTAGCTAACAACTATTATAAACATTATTTCACTGGCCAGCGACCATCAGTGAACACTAACAAGCCAGAGAGAGAGAGAAAGAGAGAGAGAGAGAGAGAGAGAGAGAGAGAGAGAGAGAGAGAGAGAGAGAGAGAGAGAGAGAGGGGAACCCCTGACTCACACCCTGGCAATGTTGATGATGATGATGGTGATAAATGTGATGATTATGTTGGTGATGTTGATTGTGATGGTGATGTTTGTGATGATGGTGATGATGCTGTTAATGATTGCGATGTTGGTGATGTTTGTGATGATGGTGATGATGATGATGATGATGATGATGATGAAGATGACAATGATGTTTGTGATAATTATATTGGTAATGTTGGTGATGATAGTGATGATGATGTTGGTAATGATGATGATAATGGTGTTGGTGATGATGGGATGATGGTGTTGGTGATGTTGGTTGTGATGGTGATGGTGATGTTTGTGATGATGGTGATGATGCTGTTAATGATGGTGGTGTTGGTGATGTTGGTGATGATGATGTTTGTGATGATGGTGATAATGATGTTAATGATAGTGATGTTGGTGATGTTTGTTATGATGCTGATGATGCTGTTAATGATGGTGATGTTGGTGGTATTTGTGATGGTGGTGATGATGATGTTAATGATGGTGATGTTGGTGATGTTTGTGATGATGGTGATGATGATGTGTGTGATAATTATGTTGGTGATGTTGGTGATGATAGTGATGATGATGTTGGTGATGATGATAATAATGGTGTTGGTGATGATGTGATGATGATGTTAGTGACGATAGTGATGACGATGGTGATGATTATGATGGTAATGATCGTGATGATGATGATGATGATGATGTTGTTGTTGATGACGATTATATTGGTGATAAAGGTGATGTTGGTGTCGTTGATGATGGTGATAGTGATGTTTGTGATGATGGTGTTGCTGATGATGATAGCGATTATGATTTTGGTGGTATTGGTGATAATGGCTGTTTTAATGATTTTGTTCGTGTTGTTGGTGATCGTGATGTTGGTGATGATGGTGACAATGATGATGGTGATGATGATGTTGGTGATGTTGGTGACGATAATGTTGATGATGATGGAGATGATAATGTTGATGATGATGTTGATGATGATGATGTTGTTAGTGATGATGGTGTTGGTGATGATGGTGATGATGATTTTGGTGATATTGGTGATGATGGTCTTGTAGATGATGGTGTTGGTGATGTTGGTGATGTTGGTGATAGTGATGTTAGTGATGATGATGATGGTGATGATGATGATTTTGGTGATGTTGGTGATGATGGTCTTGCTGCTGATGATGTTGGTGATGATGATGGTGATGATGATGATGATGATGATGATGATGATGATGATGATGATGATGATGATGATGATGATGAAGACTGTGATGATGCTTATGGTGTCTGTGATGTTGATACTGGTGATGGTAATGATGATGCTGGAGATATCGAAGATGAGAGGGAGGACGACGATGTTAACCATAAACAATGCCCTTGAACTATAATCATCCTTGTGTCTGTCTGTAGGGAATTCTATAGCTCTGAAAGTCAAGTCTGGTGAGAGAGTCTATGTCAAAGCTTACCTCGATTCCTACATCCAAGGAAACAACAAGAGTAGATACACTACCTTCACTGGTTACATGGTTGCAAAAGAAGGTATGTACATCTTGCTGGACAGAACAGCTTGGGTGTCAATGTTGCTGGACAGAACAGCTTGGGTGTCAATGTTGCTGGACAGAACAGCTTGGGTGTCAATGTTGCTGCACAGAACAGCTTGGGTGTCAATGTTGCTGGACAGAACAGCTTGGGTGTCAATGTTGCTGGACAGAACAGCTTGGGTGTCAATGTTGCTGGACAGAACAGCTTCAGTGTAAATGTTGCTGGACAGAACCGCATGTGTGTAAATGTTGCTGGACAGAACCGCATGTGTGTAAATGTTGCCGGACAGAACAACATGTGTGTAAATGTTCCATGACAGAACAACATGTGTGTAATTGCTGGTGGACAGAACATCATGTGTGTAAATGTTGGTGGATATAACAACATGTGTGTAAATGTTGGTGAACAGAACAACATGTGTGTAAATGTTGCCATACAATGCAACATGTGATTCCGTTCGTGTCTCGCCAGTTCACACACGAGAAACAAAGAGTCCAATAGTAACCCGCCATCCATGTCTTAGGAGGCCACTAAGGAAACATGGCGTTTGACTGGGCACATCATTTCGTGAACAACAATAGCCCCAAATCAGTCAGCGTGGGCTGGACATCAGGGCTACGGAGATTGCACCATTGATTGGTGGACATTATGTCTGTGACCATTGTACTAAGGATTGGTGGACATTATGTCTGTGACCATTGTACTAAGGATTGGTGGACATTGGTGACATGGTTATCGTGCACACGTTTTCTGAGCGAGAGAAGTATTCATTTGTACCACAGGTTGCTGGACAATAAGGATGTTTATTTTTAGTGATGATGTGTTAAACATTCAGGATGTACTCACTGTACCATGTATTGCTCGACACCAAGATAGGGTCTATTGTTCCAGGATTGCACCCACAATAAGATTGTGTATATTGTAGCATGGTTGTCTCCACAATAAGAATGTGACTATTGTACCGTGGTTGTCTCCACAATAAGATTGTATATATTGTACCATGGTTGTCTCCACAGTAAGATTGTGACTATTGTACAATGGTTGTCTCCACAATAAGATTGTGTCTATTGTACCATGGTTGTCTCCACAATAAGACTGTGTCTATTGTACCACAACTGTCTCCACAATAAGATTGTGTCTAATGCATCATGATTGTCTCCACAATAAGATTGTGTCTATTGTACCGGATTGTCTCCACAATAAGATTGTGTTTTTGTACCAGAATTGTGGCAACAATACAATTTGGGTCTATTGTACCAGGATTGTCTCCACAATAAGATTGTGCCTATTGTACCAGGATTGCTCTACAATAATATTGTGTTTTGGTACCATTATTGTGGCAACAATACGATTGTGTCTATTGTACCAGGATTGTCTCCACAATAAGATTGTGCCTATTGTACCAGGATTATCTCCACAACAAGATTGTGTCTATTGTACTAGAATTGTCTCCACAATAAGATTGTGTCTATTGTACCAGGATTGTCTCCACAATAAGATTGTGCTTATTGTACCAGAATTGTCCCCATAATAAGTTTGTGTCTATAGTGCTGTGGTTGTCGCCACAATAAGATTGTGCCTATTGTACCAGGATTTCCCTCACAATAGGATTGTGCCTATTGTACTAGGTTTGTCCCCACATTAAGATTGAGTCTATTGTATAAGGATTGTCTCCACAATAAGATTGTCCCTATTGTACCAGGCTTGTCCCCACAATAAGATTGTGTCTATTGTACCAGGATTGTCTCCTCAATAAGTTTCTGTTTATTGTACCAGGATTGCCTCCAAAATAAGATTGTGTTTATTGTACCAGGATTGTCTCCACAATAAGATTGTGTTTATTGTACCAGAATTGTCTCCACAATAATATTGTGTCTATTGTACCATGGATGTCTCCACATTAAGACTGTGTCTATTATACCAGGATTGTCTCCAAAATAAGATTGTGACTATTGTACCATGATTGTCTCCACAATAAGATTGTGTCTATTTTACCAGGATTGTCTTCCCGATAAGATTGTATCTTTTGTACCATGACTGTCTCAACTATAAGATTATGTCTATTTTACCAGAATTGTCTCCACAATAAGATTGTCACTATTGTACCAGGCGTGTCCCCACAATAAGATTGTGTCTATTGTACCAGGATTGCTCCACAATAAGATTGTGTTTTTTTTAAACAGGATTGTGGCCACAATACGATTGTGTCTATTGTACGAGGATTGTCTCCACAATAAGATTGTGTCAATTGTATCAGGATTATCTCCATAATAAGATTGTGTTTTTTACCAGGAATGTCTCCACAATAAGATTGTGCCTATTGTACCAGGATTGTCCCCATAATAAGTTTGTGTCTATAGTACTTTGGTTGTCGCCATAATAAGATTGTGTCAATTGTACCAGGATTGTCAAATCAAATCAACTTCAAATCAAATCAACTTTATTAGGGTCACAAATTGGGCGCGCAGGCCCGTCTTACATTCGGCCCTTCCAATCACTCGTCTTTCGTTCATCAAGAGCATTATACATTTACATAGGAAGAAAAATAAACATTGTAAAATGAATGTTGTAAACATAAACAAGGCTAAACATGGAGAAAAATGTGTACATAAAACTCCACAATAAGATTGTGTCTATTGTATCAGGATTATGTCCACAATAAGATTGTGTGTTTTTTTGTGTACCAAGATTGTATCCACCATTAGATTGTGTCTATTGTACCACAACTGTCTCCACAATAAGATTGTGTCTAATGCATCATGATTGTCTCCACAATAAGATTGTGTCTATTGTACCGGATTGTCTCCACAATAAGATTGTGTTTTTGTACTAGGATTGCCTCCACAAAAAGATTGTGCCTATTGTACCAGGCTTGTCCTCATAATAAGATTGTGTCTATTGTACCAGGATTGCTCTACAATAAGATTGTGTTTTGTACCAGGATTGTGGCAACAATACGATTGTGTCTATTGTACTAGGATTGTCTCCACAATAAGATTGTGCCTATTGTACCAGGATTGCTCTACAATAAGATTGTGTTTTGGTACCATGATTGTGGCAACAATACGATTGTGTCTATTGTACTAGAATTGTCTCCACAATAAGATTGTGTCTATTGTACCAGGATTGTCTCCACAATAAGATTGTGCCTATTGTACCAGGATTGTCCCCATAATAAGTTTGTGTCTATAGTGCTGTGGTTGTCGCCACAATAAGATTGTGCCTATTGTACCAGGATTTCCCCCACAATAGGATTGTGCCTATTGTACTAGGCTTGTCCCCACATTAAGATTGAGTCTATTGTATAAGGATTGTCTCCACAATAAGATTGTCCCTAGTGTACCAGGCTTGTCCCCACAAAAAGATTGTGTCTATTGTACCAGGATTGTCTCCTCAATAAGTTTCTGTTTATTGTACCAGGATTGCCTCCAAAATAAGATTGTGTTTATTGTACCAGAATTGTCTCCACAATAAGATTGTGTTTATTGTACCAGAATTGTCTCCACAATAATATTGTGTCTATTGTAGAAGAGTGTGCTTGGCACCAGGACTGTATCTATGAATCAGAGTGTCGTCGGCACTAGGTAGGAATGAATCTATTGTACCAGAGTGTGCTTGCCACCCGGACTGTATCTAATGTAATAGAGTGTGATATACACCAGGGCTATATCTAATGTAATAGAGTGTGCTATACACCAGGGCTATATCTAATGTAATAGAGTGTGCTATACACTAGGGCTATATCTAATGTAATAGAGTGTGCTATACACTAGGGCTATATCTAATGTAATGGAGTGTGCTATACACTAGGGCTATATCTAATGTAATAGAGTGTGCTATACACTAGGGCTATATCTAATGTAATAGAGTGTGCTATACACTAGGGCTATATCTAATGTAATGGAGTGTGCTATACACTAGGGCTATATTTAATGTAATAGAGTGTGCTATACACCAGGGCTATATGTATTGTACCAGAGTGTGCCTGGCACCAGGCCTATTTATATTGTACCAGGTCTTGCTGGACACCAGGGCTATACATATTGTACCAGAGTGGAATGGACACCAGGGCTATAGCTATTGTACCAGAGTGTGCTGGACACCAGGGCTATATCTATTGTACCAGAGTGTGCTGGACACCAGGGCTATATCTATTGTACCAGAGTGTGCTTAACTGCGGGGATACAACTATCGGATACGTCCAGTTTTGCCAATAGTTGTGGGTTTTTCTTGTTAGGTCATTGTCTGTGACGATTAGGTAAGGTCCCACCAATACCAGAATGTAGGGAAACCACTGTCAGTGACGAATATGTTAGATCCCACCAATAGCAGAATGTAGGGAAACCTCTGTCAGTGACGAATATGTGAGGTCCCTTAAATATCAGAATTTAGGGAAACCATTGTCAGTGACGATTAGGTCAGGTCCCACCACTACAAGAATATAGGGCAGTCATTGTCAGTGACGATTAGGTCAGCTCCAACCAATACCAAAATGTAGGGCAGTCATTGTCAGTGACGATTAGGTCAGTTCCAACCAATACAAGCATATAGGGCAACCATTGTCAGTGACTATTAGGTCAGGTACCACCAATACAAGCATATAGGGCAACCATTGTCAGTGACGATTAGGTCAGGTACCACCAATACCAAAATGTAGGGCAGACATTGTCAGTGACGATTAGGTCAGGTACCACCAATACCAAAATGTAGGGCAGACATTGTCAGTGACGATTAGGTCAGGTACCACCAATACCAAAATGTAGGGCAGACATTGTCAGTGACGATTAGGTCAGCTCCCAACAATACCAGAATGTAGAGCAGACATATTTAGTGCCGATTAGGCCAGGTCCAACCAATGCAAGAATGTAAGACCTCCATTGTTTACATTTATTTCCAGGAGGTGTCGCTTTCTCTGCGGTGATCAGCGGCGACAGGAATTATCAAACAAATGACACTGTGAAGTTCGACAAAGTTTACGTAAACAATGGCAACGCCTACAATAGTGACACCGGCATCTTCACCGCCCCCAAGGTAAGCATTGACTTGTTTTCCACCGCCAGTGTTAGTCTATAGTGCTTTCGTGTCTTTACCGATATCACGTATTTCTTAACATACAGTTATTTTCATTACATCGTTTGTTACACGTTTCCATCGACATGTTCTTCACGTTGCTAATTGCTAGCTTCACTTTAGTATTTTAGCAGAATGTCTCCATAATAACTCTGGCAATACTTGAGGGAGGCAACATTTGAGATTAAAAATTAACATTTCTAAAACAAAATCTATGTTAATAGCAACCAGGCAAAGACTCCACACTCTAAACTCACGGAGAGCTCTTCAGCTGTACATTGGTAGCACGCCTGTAGAAAAAGTAACCGAGCACAAGGCACTGGGTCTCATCGTTGATCAACATCTAACCTTGAACTCATATGTTCATGCTGTCGTTACACAAATAGCCAAATAAGTGTACCAACTTGCCAAAATTAAAACTTTCCTTGACGAAATCACAAGAAAGATATTCTATACTTCCCATATACAAACACATATTGATTATTGCTCCTCAATCTGGGATGGATGCTCCAAATAAATAACAAAACGCCTTTATTCACTCCAGAAAAGGTGCGTTTAATTAATGGTGAAAAGCTTACCGCTAATTGTAGCCTATATACATGTCTTCAGTTACTGCCACTTCACAAAAGCCTACTTTTTAATTAGGCTAAACTAATTCACAAACTCCTATTTCAAAATGCTTCCATCAACGTTTGGCCATTGTTTACATATAACGCAAGGCATAGAGTACGATTAAATATACTACATGTCCCTAAACCTAGGATAGACTTATGTAAAACAAGCTTAGCATACTCTGCCGCTTAGTTGTAGAACAATCTTCCACAAGAAAACAAAGACACCACCAATCATTATACATACATTCGCAACCTGTTTAAACACTACCTCAGTTCAGACTGCATGCCTCCATAAACAAATACCCACAACATGTCACGCTACACCCTCAGTAGGTATTTATAATGGCCATATTAAACATTGCCTCAGTGAGTCATGTATTATTGATTATTTTTCATGCGTTTTAATGCTTATTGTTCTTTTGTTGTCAATGGTGATTGTCAGCGTCTCAGAACTAGGGACAGAAGACTCGGATTCAGACAGGCGATCACAGATCTAACATAAGTCCAAGTTCGAACATTATCAATCTACTTTAATATAATGTCGATCTGGCGAACAGTCATCTCGCACTTCTTTCATTACATATTACATACACATCGACAAAGCATCATACAAGTTATACATCACAGCATCTGTCTATCATAAACAATCTATAGATTCTAAACTAATCTCTATATGTCTGTCCCCCTTAGAGCTAGACCCTCCTTCCTGTCCAGTGGCCAGTAGCCGTCTGCTCTCTCGACTTGCTTCGGGTGGACACGGAGTGCTGGCTATCTCGTGCACCCCGTGGGTGTTGCTCTTGCATGCTTTAGGCGGGTTCCGCCTGGGTCTATTGCGCAGTAGGCATTCGACCCCTCTCTTCTCGAACGTTATTGTCTCCCTTCTGTGTGTGTTGTGTCTTTTCCTGTATTATATCCCTTGTCTCATAATTGTGACACCTTGACAGGGTCCCCCTTCCCCCTTTCCTATGGGGTTAACTGTGTTAATTAGTCTGAACTAATTCTGTCAAGGGATCACAGGAATAAATCTCTGATGTGAGGTAGTAATTTAGTGGATGGGAACTCAGTTATCTGTATTATTGCACTGGCAACTCATGTACGTTGAGTACTACGATTCAGAGTGATTGCTGAAGAGCTTAACTCTCTTCCTATTCTTAAATTAAAACTATACAGACCGAAGTTCCCTGACGCTTCATGTTGTGAACTGGTGTTACACAACTACGCCCTTCTCAAGCATCCAAGATGATGCCCAGAATGTGATCTCTTTTTACGGAGTATCATCAAGGCAAATTGCCTTGGTCCCTTTTAAGAATAATTGCAAATCCGTGCCCCTTCATGTGTACTTGTATACACTTTTACTTCCGTATGTTGTATGCAGTGCTTAATAAATGAATACTTTGTTTTCATCGACTAATTGCTGATGTACCTGTTGTCCTGTTAGTGTGTACTACTCTCCCTTTTGTTGGACTATAAACGTGTATGTAATTTAACTGTTTTTTGTAGAGTATTGCGAATGTGTCTCTAAACTGATGTGTTTCATGTGTGCGATACGTGTGTGTGTTGTTTGTGGTGTTTAATATTTCTGTAAGTGTCAAGAGCTTGAATTTCCGTTGTCCTGACTTACCCAATATGTGAAATTCATGACCTGGATATCCGAGCAGTGATTCTTAGAATAACTATATTACATGTCTTATATTTGATCTAAACACGTATAAAAATCTTTAGACAAGTGTTACATTTTACATCAGACGTAGACAAATTATAATTAACTAGTGGTGCGTACAATTTGTACGCTATGTACATCATTCCTTCATTTATTTCATTCACGCTCTGTTTCATTCGTCCTTCATTCAACAATCTTATTAGTTAAAATTTACACATTAAGTTAAGGCAAAGGTTGTCGCCCTTCAGGGAATTTGGCGATATTTGAAAATTTATAGTTTGAAAAATAGGTACTGATTGTACCGACAATAATACAATGGTTTACAACTTAATTTGAACTGGTTTAGAAAAAATTAGTGATTTAAATGAAATCTCTTTCTTGACAATATATATTCCGTTGAATTACTGATCAACGTATGTTATAAGAAATATACATGTTTCATTGAAAAATTACCCGAAAAATTGACATGTTAATACATCTTAAAAAAGTAATAATGCATAAATTTATTCAACCTTTAATTAATTACTACTCTAACTAATTACATCGATGATCCTTGTGTTGTCGTTCCTCGATGGCGTGTGTAGATGGTCCTGTCACAGTTAATAGATATAAGTACACTTGTCAAAGTTAGTGTGGTTCTTTCACACATGTCGTATTAATAATGACATGTAGATCGAATAATGTCCAATGTCCTGTTTCCTTCCATGAGAATTGTATGGTGATGTGAATTCACAATAAGTAATAGGCAATGTTATACATGTCCGTAGGATATAACTGACTGGTGGTAGTTTCAGTAGTGAGTCATATTACTTTCGAAGTCTTTTCGTTTGAAATAGTATAATACTGTAGGATCTGCTGTAGGTAATTAGGCTGCAGTATTTTGATGAGTGTGCAGATACACTGACTGTTAAGCGTCCTAATAAAATCATATCACAGCTTGTAATATGGCATACTGGTTGAGTGGTTGGTGTTACTCAGCTGGTGTATTCGGTAGTCTTGATAGAATATCAGGAATTACATTTTTGGAGCCCTTTATGTGGTGGATCTCAAAACTGAAATCTTGAAAACTCAAAGATCAGCGGGCAACTGTTATTCTTTGGTTTACCGTCTTTTATAACCAGCAATGGCGAATTATCTGTCTGGACTATGAAGTGGGTGCCTCGGAAGAATTTCTGTAATTTCAGAACACAATAGACAGACTCAATGCTTCAAGTTCCGCTGTCGAGTATTTTGTCTCAGCCGGTTTCAATTTATGACTTACATAAAGAATAGGATGATCTTCTCCGTCATGCTTCTGCACCAGGCAACCTCCAATTGCGATAGTACTTGCATCTGTTTTTAATATAAATTGAGAATGAATGTTAGGTAATCGAAGGATGGGTGGATTTGAAAAAATGGTTTTCAGTTTAGAAATTGCATCTTCTAAACTGATACTCTTACAAATGAAAATAATATACAGTTGTATGATTATAGATGTAATAATAGTCCTAAACAATGTAATAGTTGGACTAAATTTACAATAAACATATATCAGAATTATATCAACCATTTTGAACCAACAGTGAATGCATAGTGAGAGCAACTGGAGGACACTCAGAACCCTTCACCATAAGATCTGGAGTACGACAAGGTTGTGTCCTGTCCCCTCTCTTGTTCATAACATATATAGACAACATATGTAAAGAAACCAGCCAAGCAGAGACAGCAAGAATACCGCATGACGAGAACACAGAAGAAGAACCATCTGCAAATCTAACCATTAGAGAACTCCTGTTTGCGGACGACCAAGCACTAATAGCAAAATCAGAAGCTGAATTACAAGACCACATGAATAGTCTAAACGAAATGTGTAGGGAACATAACATGAAAATTAGCACAAGCAAAACAGAGGTAATGACTATAACTAAAGAAGAACAAACAGCAACAATTCACCTAAACGAACATCCCTTGAAACAAGTAAAGAGCTTCAAGTACCTAGGAAGTATAATATCATCAAATGGCAGATCAGAAGACGAGATCGAAAATAGGTGCAATAAGGCAAATCAACTCATTGGACAAATGGCACCAATACTAAAGAACAAACATGTATCAATAACTACTAAGAAAGCACTTTACAACACAATCTTCCTACCAACTCTGTGCTACCAATGCCAAACCTGGACAATGACAGAAAAAGAGAAAAGAAAAATCACAACAACAGAAATGAGGTTCCTGAGAAGAATACTCAACGTATCAAGAAGAGATAAGATCAGAAATGAAGAAATCAGGACTAAAGTGGGGGTTAAAGCTGCTCTAGATTTTATTAGAAAGCAGCAAGTCAAATGGTTTGGCCATGCAAGTAGGCTACCAGTCAACAGCATGCCACAACAGGCAATGACGTACAGACCAGATGGAAACAGAGGAAGAGGCCGACCACGTAAACGCTGGACGGAGGGAATAACAGAATCCATGGGAATGTCGATATACGAAGCCCATAACCGGGCACTCTCACGAAGTTTATACTTCACCTCGACACCGCAAGGTACAAGAGGAACATGATGAGATGAGATGAGAGGAATCAATGAAGTGTACTATGGTTTTTCCAGTTTTGGTCTGGCGTAATGTTGAGTGATACATGAGTGAGATGGTGATTATGATGGATAGTTGATTTGTTCTCAAGATTGTGGTCATAGATATATTCTGATAGATAAGCAGTGTTGTTGCAAGTTGTGTCGATAGCAAAAGTAGCAAAAATGTCAGTAGTTTCCCTACGTAAGTTCCACTATTTGGTGAATGTCAATGTTTTGTTCTGTTGGTTGTGTTGTATGTTTTAGAGAAATTGCTGTATTTGTCTGTCAAACTGGTAAGTGGTGACTTTGTTTCAACTTTGTTGATTGTGTTCGTGCTGATGGGTGTTGAAAACCATCGTTTTTTGACTCTTATTATGCGATTAAGCGGTTTGTTCGTATGCGGTTGTTTACTCTTATGATTTCGTCTAAGTTAATTGTTTGTGTGGTCTTATTTGCATGCTGTTTGTCTGCATGATAGTTATATGGTGTTGTTACCTTGGTATCTGTACAACTTTCTGCAGATGTGTTTGTTATCTCGGTTTTTCTTTTATGTGTCATTGAAAGATGGCAAATTTGGGTGGAACACGTGTAATGACACTTGTTTGTGTTTAGTAATCCTTTGTCACTGATAGTGTCCCATGGACATCTTGTTAGTATTTCTGGTTTCTGATTTTCCTCTCGCCTGAAATTACTATTGGTCGTTTCAGGGGGAAAAATTTTTGTCGACTCGTTAAGCTGGACGTTGTGGGTTTTCTCAGTTGCTGATCTAGTAGCCGTGTCACTGTCTTCTGTTATATGTTTTACAGTTGCAGGTTTAGGATTTTGTGGGTTGAAAGTATACCCAGTTCGAGGTATTGTTAATGTGGCTTTATTTCTAGATTGAGCAGCCCCTGTGTCGTACACCTCGGTTAATTCTTTTGGATTTGTGTCATTGGTGGTCTCCCTTATACTTTTGGCAGTTGGATTATCGACACTATATTCAGCTGTCGTGGGATTATTGCTTGGATCATTTTTGCAATTTTCTAGTTCGTATTTTTGGATTTCTTCTTCTGAACATGCTTTAACGTTGGGGAGATCCCCAGCAATTACATCTGCACATGGATTGTGCAACACGACACATAGCACGTGTCCTGACACGAATGGTGTTCGAATTTCGGTCATTGCTAGAGGGTATCTTTCAATCGTGCCTGCAAATGTGACATGTTACATAGTCCTCTGTATAGTTACTGTCATTAATCAATGTCCTCGTGACCCCAACAAGGGTCGAGCCACTATCACGCATTACTTTACATGGTTGATTATTCACAAACCCTTTTACAAATTGAAGTTTGCCTTTAGATGACAAGGCGGCATTGGCCATTTAATTTGATATCTGTATTGTAAGGCCGCACTTAAGGGTTGTGTCAAGCTGAAACCTTTTACATGTGTTACAACCATCATAGTCAAAGATGTCAATAACTTCTAGGGCATTGACTATTTCATTTTCACTCTCATTTACACTTTCATTCTGGTTTAGACTTTCAATCTCATCCTCACTGGAGGTGTCAGTTAACACTGCATTAGCTTGCTTCATCATTTTACGTCCCTCGCAAATACCTGAGTAGTGCCCGTAACTTTTGCAAAAGTAACATTTAACAGCTGTTCTAAAGTTATTTCGTTTAGTTTTCTGTTTTTCCACCATCATTTTTAGATAGTGACTGTAATTTGGTGATTTATCACACATAGCATTTTGTTCGTGTGTCAATCTACAGTACTGGCAAGGTGTGAACTTTGGTTTTGGTCTATATTTATTATCAGGTGGTTTGAATTTGTTTGTATTTGTGAAAGCTGCTACCTCATTTTGATTAGTGTTTAGAAGGAAGATATCACGATTTGCTGTATAGAATGCGGAACCTTTCCTTTCAATTTCTTCGATTGTTTGACAGTCGTTCTGCTGTAAGAATTTTGAGAATGATGTTGGTAAGGATGTTATGATTTTATTTATTATCATAAGATCTCTCAATTTGTCGAAGCTATTGTTGACTTTAGCTGACGAGATCCATTTATTGAATAAATTTTGAACTGTCGAAACGTAATCTATAAACGTTTGATTGGCTTTGAGACATAGTTTTGCAAATTGTAGTTGGAATCCTGCTGTGTCTAATGAAAAATGTTGCATAATTCTACGTTTGATGTAATCGTAGTCATTTCTCATGTCCTGTGGGATAGTTTCAATAACTTTTAATGGCTCTAATGCTAAGTTTCTCATATATATCATAGGTCAGTCCCGTTTTGGAATTTTATGATAGGCCATGATACACTCAAAGTTCTCAGACCATGCGCTCACAGAATCGCCAGAACAGAAGGGTTTAACGATCCCTTTGTATTTGTTATACTTCTGTTCTTCTTCTTTAGTCTTTAATTTATTACTGA
Source organism: Cepaea hortensis (assembly GCA_963921405.1). Taxonomy (NCBI): domain Eukaryota; kingdom Metazoa; phylum Mollusca; class Gastropoda; order Stylommatophora; family Helicidae; genus Cepaea; species Cepaea hortensis. Next base: position 2,222,106 of record OY992888.1, on the reverse strand, counting down.
GATTTATATATTTGAGTCAATCTCTAATTGTTTAACCTGTAATTGTGTCTGTGACTCAATTTCTTTTTGTTTAATCGATGCTTCGATTTCTAGTTGTTTGGTTTCTGCGTCTAATTCTGCCTTTTTGTTAGCAGCGGCTGTTTCCATCTCTACTTTTTTTGTTAGCAGTGACAATTTCTGCCTTTTTATTAGCAGCGTCAATTTCTGCCTTTTTGTTAGCAGCGTCAATTTCTGCCTTTTTGTTAGCAGCGTCAATTTCTAGTTTCTTTTGTTCTCGTTCTTTTGCACGTTCTTCCCTCGCTATATTTTCTGCGTACATTTTCTGACTCCATTCCGCCAGTTTATCTGCTGTGTATCCTAACTTCAGCCCTAGCTCAATGCACTGTTCTAGTGTTGACATTTTCTGAGTTTTAGTACTATTGAATTATCAGAAATTAATTCCCTTAGAAAATTTTTTGATATAGAACTTTTGGTTTTGTCCCTTAATCTTTCACTTATAGCACTCACATAAGTATATCTTACTCAGACACAAAATTTGGATGTGAATACAATATATATATCAATACATAACAAAATTTACATGTGAAAAATGAGTATCGTTTAGAGATACAATTTGTAAGAGATATATGGGACTTAGCTGATTGAATGAAGACTTTGCCGTACTATCGGTGTTTGGTTCTCCGGTTATTTCAACTTCTGTAGGAGAACAATTTTACATAGGCAAATTTCTCATAGCACAATCTGTTGTTGGAGAGGAAAACATTAGTAATTTGTCACAGTTATTTGTCATGTCAAGTCAATGTCATATCAATGGAGAGTAAGCATTGTTACGTTATACTTCTAAAGAGGGACAGATAGAACAGATTTTCAGAAGAATAATCTCTGTAAAATGTCTCAACTTTGTCGTGTATAACTATAGTTTTTACTTGGCAAAGCCAAGAACCGTCAATATATTAATTTTAATTGTCTTGGGCTTGCCAAAACGGACTTAAGCCCCCAAGTAAACCTGTCAGCGTCTCAGAACTAGGGACAGAAGACTCGGATTCAGACAGGCGATCACAGATCTAACATAACTCCAAGTTCGAACATTATCAATCTACTTTAATATAATGTTGATCTGGCGAACAGTCATCTCGCACTTCTTTCATTACATATTACATACACATCGACAAAGCATCATACAAGTTATACATCACAGCATCTGTCTGTCATAAACAATCTATAGATTCTACACTAATCTCTATATGTCTGTCCCCCTTAGAGCTAGACCCTCCTTCCTGTCCAGTGTCCAGTAGCCGTCTGCTCTCTCGACTTGCGTCGGGTGGACATGGAGTGCTGGCTATCTCGTGCACCCCGTGGGTGTTGCTCTTGCATGCTTTAGGCGGGTTCCGCCTGGGTCTATTGCGTAGTAGGCAATTAGACCCCTCTCTTCTCGAACGTTCGGGTCGTTGTTCTTGTCTCCCTTCTTTGTGTGTTGTGTCTTTTCCTGTATTATATCCCTTGTCTCATATCTGTGAGACCTTGACAGTGATGTTGAATGAAAGAATGAATGAGAGGAAATAGAGACGAAGGGCAGAATGTCAGACGGGCCTGCGTGCCAAATTCTTAACCCTTTGAAAATAAAGATTGTTCGTTCCTTTGTTCGTTAATATGCCATTTAAAAGATGTTGTCTTACTTTGTCAGTCTTTCTGTCTAAATGTCTCCTCTTCTTGCTCCAGTATTCTTAATGTACATCAACTTGTCCTAGTGTGTTTGTCGCAAGTACATGAGTATTCGCACATATACATGAGTACCGACCCACCGACCGACCGACCGACAAATAGTGTTAACATGTTATGTGGGTTGTTCAACAGACAGGCCTGTATGTGTTTCACGTCCACGGTCTATCCCGCCCCAATACTGGATTCTGGTTAACAATCTACCGCAACGATGAGTCTCTGTACAGGGCCCATGGCCTAGTCACGCAGGCTTATCCCTCGGGAGGTATGATATACTGTTTTTGTCGTTGTTATTGTGTATTGGTATTGCTATTACTGTTGTTGTTGGTATCATGGGCTACATATAAAACAATACAAGCAGAAGACTGATTACAATACTATTTGAATAACGAGACACAAACAATAGATTGCACGATTTGTTGCCTGGCATATTTCGCTGCATCTCGTCAGGTACATACTGCAGAAATCACACAGCATAAAGTGAAATTAACTAGATAAATCCTTCAAGCTGAAATATACAGATGTTCACACAGTAATGTCAATTGTCTACCACGGTAACTTTAAGCTGACTAACATGTCTTTCTGTTTGCACAAATCTGGCTTGCATTGATAGATCATTATTGCTTCTGCAAACTTTAACAAGCGAGTTTTTGTGTGTGTTAAACAACACGCAAAAGGCAATGTTTTTGTCAATCACATGGGCACTTTCGAGATTGTGCCTACCAATTGAAGACGCGGGAAGCTTCCGGAATGTTGGCCCCACTAGACTCGCATCGCCTGTGTGTCATATCTTGTCGACCCATTAGGTAATGATGATTTCGGTGAGTGATATGATCATGGTGGTGAATGCTACGATGATGATTATGACTGTGATAATGATATTGGTGACGGCGATGATAGTGATGGTGAATGTGACGATGAATTTTATGACTGTGATTATGATGGTGGTGACTGTACTTATGTCATTTGTGACTGTGATAATTAGGTGGTGACTGTCATTGTGATGGTGGTGACTGTAATAATGAAGGCGGTGACAGTGATGATGAAGGCGGTGACGGTGATAATGGTGGTGGTGACTGTGATGATGGTGGGGGTGACTGTGATGATGGTGGTGACTGTGATGATGGTGGTGACTGTGATGATGATGGTGGTGACTGTAATAATGGTGGTGACTGTAATGATGGTGGTGACTGTGATGATGGTGGTGACTGTGATAATGATGGTGGTGACTGTGATGATGGTGGTGGTGACTGTGATGATGGTGATGGTGACTGTGATGATGGTGGTGACGGTGATGATGGTGGTGGCGACTGTGATGATGATGGTGGTGACTGTGATGATGGTGGTGGTAACTGTGATGATGGTGGTGACTGTGATGATGGTGGTGGTGACTGTGATGATGGTGATGGTGAATGTGATGATGGTGATGACAGTGATGTTTGTGGTGACTGTGATGATGGTGATGGTGACTGTAATGATGGTGGTGACTGTGATGTTTGTGGTGACTGTGATGATGGCGGTGGTGACTGTGATGATGGTGGTGGTGACTGTGATGATGGTGGTGGTGACTGTGATGATGATGTTGGTGAATGTGATGATGATGGTGGTGACTGTGATGATGGTGGTGGTGACTGTGATGATGATGTTGGTGAATATGATGATGATGGTGGTGACTGTGATGATGGTGGTGGTGACTGTGATGATGATGGTGGTGACTGTGATGATGGTGGTGACTGTGATGATGGTGGTGGTGACTGTGATGATGGTGGTGGTGACTGTGATGATGGTGGTGGTGACTGTGATGATGGTGGTGGTGACTGTGATGATGGTGACGGTGATGATGGTGGTGGTGACTGTGATGATGGTGGTTACTGTTATGGTGGAGGTGACTGTGATGATGGTGGTGGTGACTGTGATGATGGTGGTTACTGTGATGGTGGAGGTGACTGTGATGATGGTGGTGGTGACTGTGATGATGGTGAGGGTGATAATGATGGTGGTTACTGTGATGGTGGTGGTTGTGACAGTGAACGAACGATCGAACGAACTTTATTTTCAAAAGATACAAAATTGTTCACACAGACCCGTCTTACTTTCGGCCCTTCCAATCACTCATCTTTCGTTCATCAGTGCATAGTGCTATCACATAGCAAATATAAACAATGTAAAATGAATGTTGTAAACATAAACAATCCATGTTACCATGTTATGAGACAAATTCCCCACCCACAAAACCATCCTCTATTCATCCGCGTGTCCCCCACACACACATCCACCACCCAACCACACACCTACCTACAGGCACATACATTCCCCCATCCATCCACCCATCCCCCAACCTACACACCCCACACACATCCCAATTTACACCATCTCCCCACCAACACAAACACACACACTTATCATACCACCACACATCACTCCACACACATCTCCTACCACCCACAAACAAACCCAGGCACACATTCATGCATCCAACCATAAATCACCCACCCACACATCCCCCTTCACACATCTCCCCACCCACACGCACACATCCTCCACCCATTCCATAACTTCCCAACACTCACCCACCCAATATCCTGCACCACCCACCCACACACCCCAACCACTCGGCCAAACACACATCTCCCAACCAAATATCAAACACCCACACACACATATTCCCGCCAACTCACATATCCCGCACCAACCCACACTTACACACTTCCCCCACTCACACAATCTCCCCCACCTCACATTCCGCACCCACACACACACATCCCGCACCTACCTCCAAACTACACACACTCATCCTCTCACATATCATCCACCTACCCACTCGCAAACCACCCCCCCCCCCGATCTCCATTCCACCATCACACATCCCTTAACTACATATCTTACCACCCATACACCCACACACACATACATACCCACACCCATACATACATTACCACCCACCAACACATTCCTCATCCAAAAACACACACCTCCTACCCACACACACACCCCGCCACCCACATATACCCCACCCACACACATCTGCCGCTCATACACATCTTCTCACCCACACACACACATCCCCCACCCATACACTCATCTCTTACACATATCCACCCACTCACGTTCTCATCCATCCAGCACTCACGACCACACATCACCCACCCACCCATCAACATATGCATCTCTCTTCTACCTTCCCACCCACACACACCCAAACCACCCAGCCAAACACACATCCCCCATCCCCACATACATCTTTCATCCACCCGCATATCATAAACCTCGCCGACCCCTCACAAACTCCTCTCCCACACAACACTCCACCCATAAACACATTCCCCCATACACACCCTCATCCCTCACATGCATTCACCATACACATCCCCGGCCACACATCTCTCACCCACACACATATATCTCCCCAAACACCCACACATCCCCCACTTAAGACATCCTCACCACCCACACATACATGCTATACCACTCACATTTACCTCATCCAAACTCACACACTCCCACCCACACAGACTTATCCCATTCACCCACCCACATAGTTCCAACCATCCTCCCACACATCCCCACCCACACACACATCCCTCAAACACACACACACACACACACACACATCCCTTCACCCGTGATGATGATGATGGTGACATTTATGATGGTGGTTACTGTGATGATGGTGGTAACTGTGATGATGGTTGTGACTGTGATGATGGTTGTGACTGTGAAGGTATTGGTGACTGTGATGATGACGATGTTGATTGTGATATTAATGGTGCTGATTGCGATAATAATGGTGGTGATTGTGATAATAATGGTGGTGATTGTGTTAATAATTTGGTGATTGTGATAATAATGGTGGTGATTGTTATAATAATGATGGTGATTGTGATAATGATAGTGGTGATTGTGATAATGATGGTGGTGAATGTTATGATGATGGTGGTAACTGTGATAATGATAATGATGGTGGTGATTGTGATAATGATAGTGGCGACAGTGATGATGATGGTCGTGATTGTGAAAATGATGGTGGTGACTGAGATAATGATGGTTGTGTCTGTGATGATGGTGGTGGTGACTGTTATGATGGTGGTGGTGACTGTGATGATGGTGGTGGTGACTGTGATAATGATGGTTGTGACTGTGATGATGGTGGTGGTGACTGTGATATCGATGGTTGTGACTGTAATGATGATGGTGGTGGTGACTGTGATGATGGTGGTGGTGACTGTGATATCGATGGTTGTGACTGTGATGATGGTGGTTGTGACTGTGATATCGATGGTGGTGACTGTGATGATGGTGGTGGTGACTGTGATGATGGTGGTGGTGACTGTGATGATGGTGTGTGATATCGATGGTTGTGACTGTAATGATGATGGTGGTGGTGACTGTGGTGATTGTGGTTGTGACTGTGATATCGATGGTTGTGACTGTGATGATTGTGGTCGTGACTGTGATGATGGTGGTGGTGACTGTGATATCGATGGTGGTGACTGTAATGATGATGGTGGTGGTGACTGTGATATCGATGGTTGTGACTGTAATGATGATGGTGGTGGTGAATGTGATGATGGTGGTTGTGACTGTGATATCGATGGTGGTGACTGTACTGATGATGGTGGTGGTGACTGTGATGATAGTGGTTGTGACTGTGATGATGGTGGTGGTGACTGTGATGATAGTGGTGGTGACTGTGATGATGGTGGTGGTGACTGTGATGATGGTGGTGGTGACTGTGATGATGGTGGTGGTGACTGTGATGATGGTTGTGGTGACTGTGATGATGGTGGTGGTGACTGTGATGATGGTGGTCGTGACTGTGATGATGGTGGTTGTGACTGTGATATCGATGGTGATAATGGTGGTGGTGACTGTGATGATGGTGGTGGTGACTGTGATGATGGTGGTGCTGACTGTGATGATGGTGGTGGTGATTTTTATGATGGTGCTGGTGACTGTGATGATGGTGGTGGTGACTATGGTGACTGTGATGATGGTGGTGGTGATTTTTATGATGGTGCTGGTGACTGTGATGATGGTGGTGGTGACTATGATTATGGTGTTGGTGACTGTGATATCGATGGTGGTGACTGTGATGATGGTGGTCGTGACTGTGATGATGGTGGTTGTGACTGTGATATCGATGGTTGTGACTGTAATTATGATGGTGGTGGTGACTGTGATGATGGTGGTTGTGACTGTGATATCGATGGTGGTGACTGTAATGATGATAGTGGTGGTGACAGTTATGATGGTGGTGGTGACTGTGATGATGGTGGTGGTGACTGTGATGATGGTGGTGGTGACAGTGATGATGATGGTGGTGACTGTGATTTCGATGGTTGTGACTGTGATGATGGTGGTGGTGGTGACTGTGATCATGATGGTTGTGACTGTGATGATGGTGGTGGTGACTGTGATGATGATGGTGGTGACTGTGATGATGGTGGTGGTGACTGTGATGATGGTGGTGGTGACTGTGATATCGATGTTTGTGACTGTGATGATGGTGGTTGTGACTGTGATGATGATGGTGGTGACTGTGATGATGATGGTGGTGACTGTGATATCGATGGTTGTGACTGTGATGATGGTGGTGGTGACTGTGATGATGGTGGTTGTGACTGTGATATCGATGGTTGTGACTGTAATGATGATGGTGGTGGTGACTGTGATGATTGTGGTTGTGACTGTGATGATGGTGGTGGTGACTGTGATGATGGTGGTGGTGACTGTGATGATGGTGGTGGTGACTGTGATGATGGTGGTGGTGACTGTGATATCGATGGTTGTGACTGTGATGATGGTGGTCGTGACTGTGATATCGATGGTTGTGACTGTAATGATGATGGTGGTGGTGACTGTGATGATGGTGGTGGTGACTGTGATATCGATGGTTGTGACTGTGATAATGGTGGTTGTGACTGTGATGATGGTGGTGGTGACTGTGATGATGGTGGTGGTGACTGTGATATCGATGGTTGTGACTGTAATGATGATGGTGATGGTGACTGTGATGATTGTGGTTGTGACTGTGATATCGATGGTTGTGACTGTGATGATGGTGGTCGTGACTGTGATGATGGTGGTTGTGACTGTGATATCGATGGTGGTGACTGTAATGATGATGGTGGTGGTGACTGTGATGATGGTGGTTGTGACTGTGATATCGATGGTTGTGACTGTAATGATGATGGTGGTGGTGACTGTGATGATGGTGGTGATGACTGTGATGTTGGTGGTGGTGACTGTGATGATGGTGGTGGTGACTGTGATGATGGTGGTGGTGACTGTGATGATGGTTGTGGTGACTGTGATGATGGTGGTGGTGACTGTGATGATGGTGGTGGCTACTGTGATGATGGTGTTGGTGATTGTGATGATGGTGGTGGTGTTTGTGATGATGGTGCTGGTGACTGTGATGATAGTGGTGGTGACTGTGATGATGGTGTTGGTGACTGTGATATCGATGGTGGTGACTGTGATGATGGTGGTCGTGACTGTGATGATGGTGGTTGTGACTGTGATATCGATGGTTGTGACTGCAATTATGATGGTAGTGGTGACTGTGATGATGGTGGTTGTGACTGTGATATCGATGGTGGTGACTGTAATGATGATGGTGGTGGTGACTGTTATGATGGTGGTGGTGACTGTGATGATGGTGGTGGTGACTGTGATGATGGAGGTGGTGACTGTGATGATGATGGTTGTGACTGTGATATCGATGGTTGTGACTGTGATGATGGTGGTGGTGGTGACTGTGATGATGGTGGTGGTGACTATGATGATGATGGTTGTGACTGTGATGATGGTGGTGGTGACTGTGATGATGGTGGTGGTGACTGTGATGATGGTGGTGGTGACTGTGATGATGGTGGTGGTGACTGTGATGATGGTGGTGGTGACTGTGATGATGATGGTGGTGACTGTGATGATGGTGGTGGTGACTGTGATATCGATGGTTGTGACTGTGATGATGGTGGTTGTGACTGTGATATCGATGGTTGTGACTGTGATGATGGTGGTTGTGACTGTGATGATGGTGGTGGTGACTGTGATGATGGTGGTGGTGACTGTGATGATGGTGGTGGTGACTGTGATGATGGTGGTGGTGACTGTGATCATGGTTGTGGTGACTGTGATGATGGTGGTGGTGACTGTGATGATGGTGGTGGCGACTGTGATGATGGTGGTGGTGATTGTGATGATGGTGGTGGTGATTGTGATGATGGTGCTGGTGACTGTGATGATAGTGGTGGTGACTGTGATGATGGTGTTTGTGACTGTGATATCGATGGTGGTGACTGTGATGATGGTGGTCGTGACTGTGATGATGGTGGTTGTGACTGTGATATCGATGGTTGTGACTGTAATTATGATGGTAGTGGTGACTGTGATGATGGTGGTTGTGACTGTGATATCGATGGTGGTGACTGTAAAGATGATGGTGGTGGTGACTGTTATGATGGTGGTGGTGACTGTGATGATGGTGGTGGTGACTGTGATGATGGTGGTGGTGACTGTGATTATGGTGGTGACTGTGATGATGATGGTGGTGACTGTGATATCGATGGTGGTGGCTGTGATGATGATGGTGGTGACTGTGATGATGATGGTGGTGACTGTGATGATGGTGGTGGTGACTGTGATGATGATGGTGGTGACTGTGATGATGGTGGTGGTGACTGTGATGATGGTGGTGGTGACTGTGATGATGATGGTGGTGACTGTGATGATGGTGGTGGTGACTGTGATGATGATGGTGGTGACTGTGATGATGGTGGTGGTGACTGTGATATCGATGGTTGTGACTGTGATTATGGTGGTGGTGACTGTGATATCGATGGTTGTGACTGTGATGATGGTGGTGGTGACTGTGATATCGATGGTTGTGACTGTGATGATGGTGGTTGTGACTGTGATGATGGTGGTGGTGACTGTGATGATGGTGGTGGTGACTGTGATGATGGTGGTCGTGACTGTGATGATGGTGGTGGTGACTGTGATATCGATGGTGGTGACTGTAATAATGATGGTGGTGGTGACTGTGATGATGGTGGTTGTGACTGTGATATCGATGGTTGTGACTGTGATGATGGTGGTTGTGACTGTGATGATGGTGGTTTTGACTGTGATGATGGTGGTGGTGACTGTGATGTCGATGGTTGTTACTGTAATGATGATGGTGGTGGTGACTGTGATGATTGTGGTTGTGACTGTGATATCGATGGTGGTGACTGTGATGATGGTGGTCGTGACTGTGATGATGGTGGTGGTGACTGTGATATCGATGGTTGTGACTGCAATGATGATGGTGGTGGTGACTGTGATGATGGTGGTGGTGACTGTGATGATGGTAGTGGTGACTGTGATATCGATGGTTGTGACTGTGATGATGGTGGTGGTGACTGTGATATCGATGGTTGTGACTGTGATGATGGTGGTGGTGACTGTGATATCGATGATTGTGACTGTGATGATGGTGGTGGTGACTGTGATATCGATGGTTGTGACTGTGATGATGGTGGTGGTGACTGTGATATCAATGGTTGTGACTGCGATGATGGTGGTTGTGACTGTGATGATGGTGGTGGTGACTGTGATATCGATGGTTGTGACTGTAATGATGATGGTGGTGGTGACTGTGGTGATTTTGGTTGTGACTGTGATATCGATGGTTGTGACTGTGATGATTGTGGTCGTGACTGTGATGATGGTGGTGGTGACTGTGATATCGATGGTGGTGACTGTAATGATGATGGTGGTGGTGACTGTGATGATGGTGGTTGTGACTGTGATATCGATGGTTGTGACTGTAATGATGATGGTGGTGGTGAATGTGATGATGGTGGTTGTGACTGTGATATCGATGGTGGTGACTGTACTGATGATGGTGGTGGTGACTGTGATGATAGTGGTTGTGACTGTGATGATGGTGGTGGTGACTGTGATGATGGTGGTGGTGACTGTGATGATGGTGGTGGTGACTGTGATGATGGTTGTGGTGACAGTGATGATGGTGGTGGTGACTGTGATGAAGGTGGTGGTGACTGTGATGATGGTGGTGGTGACTGTGATGATGGTGGTGGTGATTTTTATGATGGTGCTGGTGACTGTGATGATGGTGGTGGTGACTATGATGATGGTGTTGGTGACTGTGATATCGATGGTAGTGACTGTGATGATGGTGGTCGTGACTGTGATGATGGTGGTTGTGACTGTGATATCGATGGTTGTGACTGTAATTATGATGGTGGTGGTGATTGTGATGATGGTGGTTGTGACTGTGATATCGATGGTGGTGACTGTAATGATGATAGTGGTGGTGACTGTTATGATGGTGGTGGTGACTGTGATGATGGTGGTGGTGACTGTGATGATGGTGGTTGTGACTGTGATGATGATGGTGGTGACTGTGATGATGGTGGTCGTGACTGTGATGATGGTGGTTGTGACTGTGATATCGATGGTTGTGACTGTAATTATGATGGTGGTGGTGATTGTGATGATGGTGGTTGTGACTGTGATATCGATGGTGGTGACTGTAATGATGATAGTGGTGGTGACTGTTATGATGGTGGTGGTGACTGTGATGATGGTGGTGGTGACTGTGATGATGGTGGTTGTGACTGTGATGATGATGGTGGTGACTGTGATGATGGTGGTGGTGACTGTGATGATGGTGGTGGTGACTGTGATATCGATGTTTGTGACTGTGATATCGATGGTTGTGACTGTGATGAAGGTGGTGGTGACTGTGATGATGGTGGTTGTGACTGTGATATCGATGGTTGTGACTGTAATGATGATGGTGGTGGTGACTGTGATGATGGTGGTTGTGACTGTGATGATGGTGGTGGTGACGGTGATGATGGTGGTGGTGACTGTGATGATGGTGGTGGTGACTGTGATGATGGTGGTGGTGACTGTGATATCGATGGTTGTGACTGTGATGATGGTGGTCGTGACTGTGATATCGATGGTTGTGACTGTAATGATGATGGTGGTGGTGACTGTGATGATGGTGGTGGTGACTGTGATATCGATGGTTGTGACTGTGATGATGATGGTGATGGTGACTGTGATGATTGTGGTTGTGACTGTGATATCGATGGTTTGTGACTGTGATGATGGTGGTGGTGACTGTGATGATGGTGGTGGTGACTGTGATATCGATGGTTGTGACTGTAATGATGATGGTGATGGTGACTGTGGTGATTGTGGTTGTGACTGTGATATCGATGGTTGTGACTGTGATGATGGTGGTCGTGACTGTGATGATGGTGGTTGTGACTGTGCTATTGATGGTGGTGACTGTAATGATGATGGTGGTGGTGACTGTGATGATGGTGGTTGTGACTGTGATATCGATGGTTGTGACTGTAATGATGATGGTGGTGGTGACTGTGATGATGGTGGTTGTGACTGTGATGATGGTGGTGGTGACTGTGATGATGGTGGTGGTGACTGTGATGATGGTGGTGGTGACTGTGATGATGGTAGTGGTGACTGTGATGATGGTGGTGGTGACTGTGATGATGGTGGTGGCGACTGTTACGAAGGTGGTGGTGATTGTGATGATGGTGGTGGTGATTGTGATGATGGTGCTGGTGACTGTGATGATAGTGGTGGTGACTGTGATGATGGTGTTGGTGACTGTGATATCGATGGCGGTGACTGTGATGATGGTGGTCGTGACTGTGATGATGATGGTTGTGACTGTGATATCGATGGTTGTGACTGTAATTATGATGGTAGTGGTGACTGTGATGATGGTGGTTGTGACTGTGATATCGATGGTGGTGACTGTAATGATGATGGTGGTGGTGACTGTTATGATGGTGGTGGTGACTGTGATGATGGTGGTGGTGACTGTGATGATGGTGGTGGTGACTGTGATGATGATGGTGGTGACTGTGATATCGATTGTTGTGACTGTGATGATGGTGGTGGTGGTGACTGTGATGATGATGGTTGTGACTGTGATGATGGTGGTGGTGACTGTGATGATGATGGTGGTGACTGTGATGATGGTGGTGGTGACTGTGATGATGGTTGTGGTGACTGTGATATCGATGGTTGTGACTGTGATGATGGTGGTTGTGACTGTGATGATGATGGTGGTGACTGTGATGATGATGGTGGTGACAATGATATCGATGGTTGTGACTGTGATGATGGTGGTGGTGACTGTGATGATGGTGGTTGTGACTGTGATATCGATGGTTGTGACTGTAATGATGATGGTGAAGGTGACTGTGATGATGGTGGTTATGACTGTGATTTCGATGGTGTTGACTGTAATGATGATGGTGGTGGTGACTGTAATGATGGTGGTGGTGACTGTGATGATGGTGGTTTTGACTGTGATGATAATGGCGGTGACTGTGATGATGATGGTGGTGACTGTGATGATGATGGTGGTGACTGTGATGATGGTGGTGACTGTGATTATGATGGTGGTGACTGTGATATCGATGGTGGTGGCTGTGTTGATGATGGTGGTGACTGTGATGATGATGGTGGTGACTGTGATGATGGTGGTGGTGACTGTGATGATGGTGGTGGTGACTGTGATGATGGTGGTGGTGACTGTGATGATGATGGTGGTGACTGTGATGATGGTGGTGGTGACTGTGATGATGGTGGTGGTGACTGTGATGATGATGGTGGTGACTGTGATGATGGTGGTGGTGACTGTGATGATGATGGTGGTGACTGTGATATCGATGGTTGTGACTGTGATGATGGTGGTTGTGACTGTGATGATGGTGGTGGTGACTGTGATGATGGTGGTGGTGACTGTGATCATGGTTGTGGTGACTGTGATGATGGTGGTGGTGACTGTGATGATGGTGGTGGCGACTGTGATGATGGTGGTGGTGATTGTGATGATGGTGGTGGTGATTGTGATGATGGTGCTGGTGACTGTGATGATAGTGGTGGTGACTGTGATGATGGTGTTGGTGACTGTGATATCGATGGTGGTGACTGTGATGATGGTGGTCGTGACTGTGATGATGGTGGTTGTGACTGTGATATCGATGGTTGTGACTGTAATTATGATGGTAGTGGTGACTGTGATGATGGTGGTTGTGACTGTGATATCGATGGTGGTGACTGTAATGATGATGGTGGTGGTGACTGTTATGATGGTGGTGATAACTGTGATGATGGTGGTGGTGACTGTGATGATGGTGGTGGTGACTGTGATGATGGTGGTGACTGTGATGATGATGGTGGTGACTGTGATATCGATGGTGGTGGCTGTGATGATGATGGTGGTGACTGTGATGATGATGGTGGTGTCTGTGATGATGGTGGTGGTGACTGTGATGATGGTGGTGGTGACTGTGATGATGATGGTTGTGACTGTGATGATAGTGGTGGTGACTGTGATGATGATGGTGGTGACTGTGATGATGGTGGTGGTGACTGTGATGATGGTGGTGGTGACTGTGATGATGGTGGTGGTGACTGTGATGATGGTGACGGTGATGATGGTGGTGGTGACTGTGATGATAGTGGTTACTGTGATGGTGGAGGTGACTGTGATGATGGTGGTGGTGACTGTGATGATGGTGGTTACTGTGATGGTGGAGGTGACTGTGATGATGGTGGTGGTGACTGTGATGATGGTGACGGTGATGATGGTGGTGGTGACTGTGATGATGGTGGTGGTGAGGGTGATAATGATGGTGGTTACTGTGATGGTGGTGGTTGTGACAGTGAACGAACGATCGAACGAACTTTATTTTCAAAAGATAAAAAATTGTTCACACAGACCCGTCTTACTTTCGGCCCTTCCAATCACTCATCTTTCATTCATCAGTGCATAGTGCTATCACATAGCAAATATAAACAATGTAAAATGAATGTTGTAAACATAAACAATCCATGTTACCATGTTATGAGACAAATTCCCCACACACAAAACCATCCTCTATTCATCCGCGTGTCCCCCACACACACATCCACCACCCAACCACACACCTACCTACAGGCACATACATTCCCCCATCCATCCACCCACCCCCCAACCTACACACCCCACACACATCCCCATTTACACCATCTCCCCACCAACACAAACACACACACTTATCATACCACCACACATCACTCCACACACATCTCCTACCACCCACAAACAAACCCAGGCACACATTCATGCATCCAACCATAAATCACCCACCCACACATCCCCCTTCACACATCTCCCCACCCACACGCACACATCCTCCACCCATTCCATAACTTCCCAACACTCACCCACCCAATATCCTGCACCACCCACCCACACACCCCAACCACTCGGCCAAACACACATCTCCCAACCAAATATCCAACACCCACACACACATATTCCCGCCAACTCACATATCCCGCACCAACCCACACTTACACACTTCCCCCACTCACACAATCTCCCCCACCACACATCCCGCACCCACACACACACATCCCGCACCCACCTCCAAACTACACACACTCATCCTCTCACACATCATCCACCTACCCACTCGCAAACCACCCCCCCCCCCCGATCTCCATTCCACCATCACACATCCCTTAACTACATATCTTACCACCCATACATCCACACACACATACATCCCCACACCCATACACACATTACCACCCACCAACACATTCCTCATCCAAAAACACACACCTCCTACCCACACACACACCCCGCCACCCACATATACCCCACCCACACACATCTGCCTCTCATACACATCTTCTCACCCACACACACATCCCCCACCCATACACTCATCTCTTACACATACCCACCCACTCACGTTCTCATCCATCCAGCACTCACAACCACACATCACCCACCTACCCATCAACATATGCATCTCTCATCTACCTTCCCACCCCCACACACCCAAACCACCCAGCCAAACACACATCCCCCATCCCCACATACATCTTTCATCCACCCGCATATCATAAACCTCGCCGACCCCTCACAAACTCCTCTCCCACACAACACTCCACCCATAAACACATTCCCCCATACACACCCTCATCCTCAACATGCATTCACCATACACATTCACAACACCCATAAACACATTCCCCCATACACACCCTCATCCCTCACATGCATTCACCATACACATCCCCGGCCACACATCTCTCACCCACACACATATATCTCCCCAAACACCCACACATCCCCCACCTAAAGACATCCTCACCACCCACACATACATGCTATACCACTCACATTTACCTCATCCAAACTCACACACTCCCACCCACACAGACTTATCCCATTCACCCACCCACATAGTTCCAACCATCCTCCCACACATCCACACCCACACACACATCCCTCAAACACACACACACACACACACATCCCTTCACCCGTGATGATGATGATGGTGACATTTATGATGGTGGTTACTGTGATGATGGTGGTAACTGTGATGATGGTTGTGACTGTGATGATGGTTGTGACTGTGAAGGTATTGGTGACTGTGATGATGACGATGTTGATTGTGATATTAATGGTGCTGATTGCGATAATAATGGTGGTGATTGTGATAATAATGGTGGTAATTGTGTTAATAATTTGGTGATTGTGATAATAATGGTGGTGATTGTTATAATAATGATGGTGATTGTGATAATGATAGTGGTGATTGTGATAATGATGGTGGTGAATGTTATGATGATGGTGGTGACTGTGATAATGATAATGATGGTGGTGATTGTGATAATCATAGTGGCGACAGTGATGATGATGGTCGTGATTGTGATAATGATGGTGGTGACTGAGATAATGATGGTTGTGTCTGTGATGATGGTGGTGGTGACTGTGATGATGGTGGTGGTGACTGTGATGATGGTGGTGGTGACTGTGATAATGATGGTTGTGACTGTGATGATGGTGGTGGTGACTGTGATATCGATGGTTGTGACTGTAATGATGATGGTGGTGGTGACTGTAATGATGGTGGTGGTGACTGTGATATCGATGGTTGTGACTGTGATGATGGTGGTTGTGACTGTGATGATGGTGGTGGTGACTGTGATGATGGTGGTGGTGACTGTGATATCGATGGTTGTTACTGTAATGATGATGGTGGTGGTGACTGTGATGATTGTGGTTGTGACTGTGATATCGATGGTGGTGACTGTGATGATGGTGGTCGTGACTGTGATGATGGTGGTGGTGACTGTGATATCGATGGTTGTGACTGCAATGATGATGGTGGTGGTGACTGTGATGATGGTGGTGGTGACTGTGATGATGGTAGTGGTGACTGTGATATCGATGGTTGTGACTGTGATGATGGTGGTGGTGACTGTGATATCGATGGTTGTGACTGTGATGATGGTGGTGGTGACTGTGATATCGATGGTTGTGACTGTGATGATGGTGGTGGTGACTGTGATATCGATGGTTGTGACTGTGATGATGGTGGTGGTGACTGTGATATCGATGGTTGTGACTGTGATGATGATGGTTGTGACTGTGATGATGGTGGTGGTGACTGTGATGATGGTGGTGGTGACTGTGATATCGATGGTTGTGACTGTAATGATGATGGTGGTGGTGACTGTGATGATTGTGGTTGTGACTGTGATATCGATGGTGGTGACTGTGATGATGGTGGTCGTGACTGTGATGATGGTGGTGGTGACTGTGATATCGATGGTGGTGACTGTAATGATGATGGTGGTGGTGACTGTGATGATGGTGGTTGTGACTGTGATATCGATGGTTGTGACTGTGATGATGGTGGTTGTGACTGTGATGATGGTGGTGGTGACTGTGATGATGGTGGTGGTGACTGTGATATCGATGGTTGTTACTGTAATGATGATGGTGGTGGTGACTGTGATGATTGTGGTTGTGACTGTGATATCGAAGGTGGTGACTGTGATGATGGTGGTCGTGACTGTGATGATGGTGGTGGTGACTGTGATATCGATGGTTGTGACTGCAATGATGATGGTGGTGGTGACTGTGATGATGGTGGTGGTGACTGTGATGATGGTAGTGGTGACTGTGATATCGATGGTTGTGACTGTGATGATGGTGGTGGTGACTGTGATATCGATGGTTGTGACTGTGATGATGGTGGTGGTGACTGTGATATCGATGGTTGTGACTGTGATGATGGTGGTGGTGACTGTGATATCGATGGTTGTGACTGTGATGATGGTGGTTGTGACTGTGATGATGGTGGTGGTGACTGTGATATCGATGGTTGTGACTGCAATGATGATGGTGGTTGTGACTGTGATGATAGTGGTTGTGACTGTGATATCGATGGTTGTGACTGTGATGATGGTGGTCGTGACTGTGATGATGGTGGTGGTGACTGTGATATCGATGGTGGTGACTGTAATGATGATGTTGGTGGTGACTGTGATGATGGTGGTTGTGACTGTGATATAGATGGTTGTGACTGTAATGATGATGGTGGTGGTGACTGTGATGATGGTGGTGGTGACTGTGATGATGGTTGTGGTGACTGTGATGATGGTGGTGGTGACTGTGATGATAGTGGTGGTGACTGTGATGATGGTGGTGGTGATTTTTATGATGGTGCTGGTGACTGTGATGATGGTGGTGGTGACTATGATGATGGTGTTGGTGACTGTGATATCGATGGTGGTGACTGTGATGATGGTGGTCGTGACTGTGATGATGGTGGTTGTAACTGTGATATCGATGGTTGTGACTGTAATTATGATGGTGGTGGTGACTGTGATGATGGTGGTTGTGACTGTGATATCGATGGTGGTGACTATAATGATGATAGTGGTGGTGACAGTTATGATGGTGGTGGTGACTGTGATGATGGTGGTGGTGACTGTGATGATGGTGGTGGTGACAGTGATGATGATGGTGTGACTGTGATATCGATGGTTGTGACTGTGATGATGGTGGTGGTGGTGACTGTGATCATGATGGTTGTGACTGTGATGATGGTGGTGGTGACTGTGATGATGATGGTGGTGACTGTGATGATGGTGGTGGTGACTGTGATGATGGTGGTGGTGACTGTGATATCGATGTTTGTGACTGTGATGATGGTGGTTGTGACTGTGATGATGATGGTGGTGACTGTGATGATGATGGTGGTGACTGTGATATCGATGGTTGTGACTGTGATGATGGTGGTGGTGACTGTGATGATGGTGGTTGTGACTGTGATATCGATGGTTGTGACTGTAATGATGATGGTGGTGGTGACTGTGATGATTGTGGTTGTGACTGTGATGATGGTGGTGGTGACTGTGATGATGGTGGTGGTGACTGTGATGATGGTGGTGGTGACTGTGATGATGGTGGTGGTGACTGTGATATCGATGGTTGTGACTGTGATGATGGTGGTCGTGACTGTGATATCGATGGTTGTGACTGTAATGATGATGGTGGTGGTGACTGTGATGATGGTGGTGGTGACTGTGATATCGATGGTTGTGACTGTGATAATGGTGGTTGTGACTGTGATGATGGTGGTGGTGACTGTGATGATGGTGGTGGTGACTGTGATATCGATGGTTGTGACTGTAATGATGATGGTGATGGTGACTGTGATGATTGTGGTTGTGACTGTGATATCGATGGTTGTGACTGTGATGATGTTGGTCGTGACTGTGATGATGGTGGTTGTGACTGTGATATCGATGGTGGTGACTGTAATGATGATGGTGGTGGTGACTGTGATGATGGTGGTTGTGACTGTGATATCGATGGTTGTGACTGTAATGATGATGGTGGTGGTGACTGTGATGATGGTGGTGGTGACTGTGATGATGGTGGTGGTGACTGTGATGATGGTGGTGGTGACTGTGATGATGGTGGTGGTGACTGTGATGATGGTTGTGGTGACTGTGATGATGCTGGTGGTGACTGTGATGATGGTGGTGGCGACTGTGATGATGGTGTTGGTGATTGTGATGATGGTGGTGGTGATTGTGATGATGGTGCTGGTGACTGTGATGATAGTGGTGGTGACTGTGATGATGGTGTTGGTGACTGTGATATCGATGGTGGTGACTGTGATGATGGTGGTCGTGACTGTGATGATGGTGGTTGTGACTGTGATATCGATGGTTGTGACTGTAATTATGATGGTAGTGGTGACTGTGATGATGGTGGTTGTGACTGTGATATCGATGGTGGTGACTGTAATGATGATGGTGGTGGTGACTGTTATGATGGTGGTGGTGACTGTGATGATGGTGGTGGTGACTGTGATGATGGAGGTGGTGACTGTGATGATGATGGTTGTGACTGTGATATCGATGGTTGTGACTGTGATGATGGTGGTGGTGGTGACTGTGATGATGGTGGTGGTGACTGTGATGATGATGGTTGTGACTGTGATGATGGTGGTGGTGACTGTGATGATGGTGGTGGTGACTGTGATGATGGTGGTGGTGACTGTGATGATGGTGGTGGTGACTGTGATGATGGTGGTGGTGACTGTGATGATGATGGTGGTGACTGTGATGATGGTGGTGGTGACTGTGATGATGATGGTGGTGAATGTGATATCGATGGTTGTGACTGTGATGATGGTGGTTGTGACTGTGATGATGGTGGTGGTGACTGTGATGATGGTGGTGGTGACTGTGATGATGGTGGTGGTGACTGTGATCATGGTTGTGGTGACTGTGATGATGGTGGTGGTGACTGTGATGATGGTGGTGGCGACTGTGATGATGGTGGTGGTGATTGTGATGATGGTGGTGGTGATTGTGATGATGGTGCTGGTGACTGTGATGATAGTGGTGGTGACTGTGATGATGGTGTTTGTGACTGTGATATCGATGGTGGTGACTGTGATGATGGTGGTCGTGACTGTGATGATGGTGGTTGTGACTATGATATCGATGGTTGTGACTGTAATTATGATGGTAGTGGTGACTGTGATGATGGTGGTTGTGACTGTGATATCGATGGTGGTGACTGTAATGATGATGGTGGTGGTGACTGTGATGATGGTGGTGGTGACTGTGATGATGGTGGTGGTGACTGTGATGATGGTGGTGGTGACTGTGATGATGGTGGTGGTGACTGTGATGATGATGGTGGTGACTGTGATGATGGTGGTGGTGACTGTGATGATGGTGGTGGTGACTGTGATGATGATGGTGGTGACTGTGATGATGGTGGTGGTGACTGTGATGATGATGGTGGTGACTGTGATATCGATGGTTGTGACTGTGATGATGGTGGTTGTGACTGTAATGATGGTGCTGGTGACTGTGATGATGGTGGTGGCGACTGTGATATCGATGGTTGTTACTGCAATGATGATGGTGGTGGTGACTGTGATGATGGTGGTGGTGACTGTGATGATGGTGGTGGTGACTGTGATATCGATGTTTGTGACTGTGATGATGGTGGTGGTGACTGTGATATCGATGTTTGTGACTGTGATGATGGTGGTGGTGACTGTGATATCGATGGTTGTGACTGTGATGATGGTGGTGGTGACTGTGATATCGATGGTTGTGACTGTGATGATGGTGGTTGTGACTGTGATGATGGTAGTGGTGACTGTGATGATGGTGGTGGTGACTGTGATATCGATGGTTGTGACTGTAATGATGATGGTGGTGGTGACTGTGATGATTGTGGTTGTGACTGTGATGTCGATGGTGGTGACTGTGATGATGGTGGTCGTGACTGTGATGATGGTGGTGGTGACTGTGATATCGATGGTGGTGACTGTAATGATGATGGTGGTGGTGACTGTGATGATGGTGGTGGTAACTGTGATATAGATGGTTGTGAATGTAATGATGATGGTGGTGGTGACTGTGATGATGGTGGTTGTGACTGTGATATCGATGGTGGTGACTGTAATGATGATGGTGGTGGTGACTGTGATGATAGTGGTTGTGACTGTGATGATGGTGGTGGTGACTGTGATGATGGTGGTGGTGACTGTGATGATGGTGGTGGTGACTGTGATGATGGTTGTGGTGACTGTGATGATGGTGGTGGTGACTGTGATGATGGTGGTGGTGACTGTGATGATGGTGGTGGTGACTGTGATGATGGTGGTGGTGATTTTTATGATGGTGCTGGTGACTGTGATGATGGTGGTGGTGACTATGATGATGGTGTTGGTGACTGTGATATCGATGGTGGTGACTGTGATGATGGTGGTCGTGACTGTGATGATGGTGGTTGTGACTGTGATATCGATGGTTGTGACTGTAATTATGATGGTGGTGGTGACTGTGATGATGGTGGTTGTGACTGTGATATCGATGGTGGTGACTGTAATGATGATAGTGGTGGTGACAGTTATGATGGTGGTGGTGACTGTGATGATGGTGGTGGTGACTGTGATGATGGTGGTGGTGACAGTGATGATGATGGTGGTGACTGTGATATCGATGGTTGTGACTGTGATGATGGTGGTGGTGGTGACTGTGATCATGATGGTTGTGACTGTGATGATGGTGGTGGTGACTGTGATGATGATGGTGGTGACTGTGATGATGGTGGTGGTGACTGTGATGATGGTGGTGGTGACTGTGATATCGATGTTTGTGACTGTGATGATGGTGGTTGTGACTGTGATGATGATGGTGGTGACTGTGATGATGATGGTGGTGACTGTGATATCGATGGTTGTGACTGTGATGATGGTGGTGGTGACTGTGATGATGGTGGTTGTGACTGTGATATCGATGGTTGTGACTGTAATGATGGTGCTGGTGACTGTGATGATGGTGGTGGCGACTGTGATATCGATGGTTGTTACTGCAATGATGATGGTGGTGGTGACTGTGATGATGGTGGTGGTGACTGTGATGATGGTGGTGGTGACTGTGATATCGATGTTTGTGACTGTGATGATGGTGGTGGTGACTGTGATATCGATGTTTGTGACTGTGATGATGGTGGTGGTGACTGTGATATCGATGGTTGTGACTGTGATGATGGTGGTGGTGACTGTGATATCGATGGTTGTGACTGTGATGATGGTGGTTGTGACTGTGATGATGGTAGTGGTGACTGTGATGATGGTGGTGGTGACTGTGATATCGATGGTTGTGACTGTAATGATGATGGTGGTGGTGACTGTGATGATTGTGGTTGTGACTGTGATGTCGATGGTGGTGACTGTGATGATGGTGGTCGTGACTGTGATGATGGTGGTGGTGACTGTGATATCGATGGTGGTGACTGTAATGATGATGGTGGTGGTGACTGTGATGATGGTGGTGGTAACTGTGATATAGATGGTTGTGAATGTAATGATGATGGTGGTGGTGACTGTGATGATGGTGGTTGTGACTGTGATATCGATGGTGGTGACTGTAATGATGATGGTGGTGGTGACTGTGATGATAGTGGTTGTGACTGTGATGATGGTGGTGGTGACTGTGATGATGGTGGTGGTGACTGTGATGATGGTGGTGGTGACTGTGATGATGGTTGTGGTGACTGTGATGATGGTGGTGGTGACTGTGATGATGGTGGTGGTGACTGTGATGATGGTGGTGGTGACTGTGATGATGGTGGTGGTGATTTTTATGATGGTGCTGGTGACTGTGATGATGGTGGTGGTGACTATGATGATGGTGTTGGTGACTGTGATATCGATGGTGGTGACTGTGATGATGGTGGTCGTGACTGTGATGATGGTGGTTGTGACTGTGATATCGATGGTTGTGACTGTAATTATGATGGTGGTGGTGACTGTGATGATGGTGGTTGTGACTGTGATATCGATGGTGGTGACTGTAATGATGATAGTGGTGGTGACAGTTATGATGGTGGTGGTGACTGTGATGATGGTGGTGGTGACTGTGATGATGGTGGTGGTGACAGTGATGATGATGGTGGTGACTGTGATATCGATGGTTGTGACTGTGATGATGGTGGTGGTGGTGACTGTGATCATGATGGTTGTGACTGTGATGATGGTGGTGGTGACTGTGATGATGATGGTGGTGACTGTGATGATGGTGGTGGTGACTGTGATGATGGTGGTGGTGACTGTGATATCGATGTTTGTGACTGTGATGATGGTGGTTGTGACTGTGATGATGATGGTGGTGACTGTGATGATGATGGTGGTGACTGTGATATCGATGGTTGTGACTGTGATGATGGTGGTGGTGACTGTGATGATGGTGGTTGTGACTGTGATATCGATGGTTGTGACTGTAATGATGATGGTGGTGGTGACTGTGATGATTGTGGTTGTGACTGTGATGATGGTGGTGGTGACTGTGATGATGGTGGTGGTGACTGTGATGATGGTGGTGGTGACTGTGATGATGGTGGTGGTGACTGTGATATCGATGGTTGTGACTGTGATGATGGTGGTCGTGACTGTGATATCGATGGTTGTGACTGTAATGATGATGGTGGTGGTGACTGTGATGATGGTGGTGGTGACTGTGATATCGATGGTTGTGACTGTGATAATGGTGGTTGTGACTGTGATGATGGTGGTGGTGACTGTGATGATGGTGGTGGTGACTGTTATATCGATGGTTGTGACTGTAATGATGATGGTGATGGTGACTGTGATGATTGTGGTTGTGACTGTGATATCGATGGTTGTGACTGTGATGATGGTGGTCGTGACTGTGATGATGGTGGTTGTGACTGTGATATCGATGGTGGTGACTGTAATGATGATGGTGGTGGTGACTGTGATGATGGTGGTTGTGACTGTGATATCGATGGTTTTGACTGTAATGATGATGGTGGTGGTGACTGTGATGATGGTGGTGGTGACTGTGATGATGGTGGTGGTGACTGTGATGATGGTGGTGGTGACTGTGATGATGGTGGTGGTGACTGTGATGATGGTTGTGGTGACTGTGATGATGGTGGTGGTGACTGTGATGATGGTGGTGGCGACTGTGATGATGGTGTTGGTGATTGTGATGATGGTGGTGGTGATTGTGATGATGGTGCTGGTGACTGTGATGATAGTGGTGGTGACTGTGATGATGGTGTTGGTGACTGTGATATCGATGGTGGTGACTGTGATGATGGTGGTCGTGACTGTGATGATGGTGGTTGTGACTGTGATATCGATGGTTGTGACTGTAATTATGATGGTAGTGGTGACTGTGATGATGGTGGTTGTGACTGTGATATCGATGGTGGTGACTGTAATGATGATGGTGGTGGTGACTGTTATGATGGTGGTGGTGACTGTGAGGATGGTGGTGGTGACTGTGATGATGGAGGTGGTGACTGTGATGATGATGGTTGTGACTGTGATATCGATGGTTGTGACTGTGATGATGGTGGTGGTGGTGACTGTGATGATGGTGGTGGTGACTGTGATGATGATGGTTGTGACTGTGATGATGGTGGTGGTGACTGTGATGATGGTGGTGGTGACTGTGATGATGGTGGTGGTGACTGTGATGATGGTGGTGGTGACTGTGATGATGGTGGTGGTGACTGTGATGATGATGGTGGTGACTGTGATGATGGTGGTGGTGACTGTGATGATGATGGTGGTGACTGTGATATCGATGGTTGTGACTGTGATGATGGTGGTTGTGACTGTGATGATGGTGGTGGTGACTGTGATGATGGTGGTGCTGACTGTGATGATGGTGGTGGTGACTGTGATGATGGTGGTGGTGACTGTGATCATGGTGGTGGTGACTGTGATGATGGTGGTGGTGACTGTGATGATGGTGGTGGCGACTGTGATGATGGTGGTGGTGATTGTGATGATGGTGGTGGTGATTGTGATGATGGTGCTGGTGACTGTGATGATAGTGGTGGTGACTGTGATGATGGTGTTTGTGACTGTGATATCGATGGTGGTGACTGTGATGATGGTGGTCGTGACTGTGATGATGGTGGTTGTGACTGTGATATCGATGGTTGTGACTGTAATTATGATGGTAGTGGTGACTGTGATGATGGTGGTTGTGACTGTGATATCGATGGTGGTGACTGTAATGATGATGGTGGTGGTGACTGTTATGATGGTGGTGGTGACTGTGATGATGGTGGTGGTGACTGTGATGATGGTGGTGGTGACTGTGATGATGGTGGTGACTGTGATGATGATGGTGGTGACTGTGATATCGATGGTGGTGGCTGTGATGATGATGGTGGTGACTGTGATGATGATGGTGGTGACTGTGATGATGGTGGTGGTGACTGTGATGATGGTGGTGGTGACTGTGATGATGATGGTGGTGACTGTGATGATGGTGGTGGTGACTGTGATGATGGTGGTGGTGACTGTGATGATGATGGTGGTGACTGTGATGATGGTGGTGGTGACTGTGATGATGATGGTGGTGAATGTGATATCGATGGTTGTGACTGTGATGATGGTGGTTGTGACTGTAATGATGGTGCTGGTGACTGTGATGATGGTGGTGGCGACTGTGATATCGATGGTTGTTACTGCAATGATGATGGTGGTGGTGACTGTGATGATGGTGGTGGTGACTGTGATGATGGTGGTGGTGACTGTGATATCGATGGTTGTGACTGTGATGATGGTGGTGGTGACTGTGATATCGATGTTTGTGACTGTGATGATGGTGGTGGTGACTGTGATATCGATGGTTGTGACTGTGATGATGGTGGTGGTGACTGTGATATCGATGGTTGTGACTGTGATGATGGTGGTTGTGACTGTGATGATGGTAGTGGTGACTGTGATGATGGTGGTGGTGACTGTGATATCGATGGTTGTGACTGTAATGATGATGGTGGTGGTGACTGTGATGATTGTGGTTGTGACTGTGATGTCGATGGTGGTGACTGTGATGATGGTGGTCGTGACTGTGATGATGGTGGTGGTGACTGTGATATCGATGGTGGTGACTGTAATGATGATGGTGGTGGTGACTGTGATGATGGTGGTGGTGACTGTGATATCGATGGTTGTGACTGTAATGATGATGGTGGTGGTGACTGTGATGATGGTGGTTGTGACTGTGATATCGATGGTGGTGACTGTAATGATGATGGTGGTGGTGACTGTGATGATGGTGGTTGTGACTGTGATATCGATGGTTGTGACTGTAATGATGATGGTGGTGGTGACTGTGATGATGGTGGTGGTGACTGTGATGATGGTGGTCGTGACTGTGATGATGGTGGTGGTGACTGTGATGATGGTTGTGGTGACTGTGATGATGGTGGTGGTGACTGTGATGCTGGTGGTGGTGACTGTGATGATGGTGGTGGTGACTGTGATGATGGTGGTGGTGATTGTGATGATGGTGCTGGTGACTGTGATGATGGTGGTGGTGACTGTGATGATAGTGGTGGTGACTGTGATATCGATGGTGGTGACTGTGATGATGGTGGTCGTGACTGTGATGATGGTGGTTGTGACTGTTATATCGATGGTTGTGACTGTAATTATGATGGTGGTGGTGACTGTGATGATGGTGGTTGTGACTGTGATATCGATGGTGGTGACTGTAATGATGATGGTGGTGGTGACTGTTATGATGGTGGTGGTGACTGTGATGATGGTGGTGGTGACTGTGATGATGGTGGTGGTGACTGTGATGATGATGGTGGTGACTGTGATATCGATGGTTGTGACTGTGATGATGGTGGTGGTGGTGACTGTGATGATGATGGTTGTGACTGTGATGATGGTGTTGGTGACTGTGATGATGATGGTGGTGACTGTGATGATGGTGGTGGTGACTGTGATGATGGTGGTGGTGACTGTGATATCGATGGTTGTGACTGTGATGATGGTGGTTGTGACTGTGATGATGATGGTGGTGACTGTGATGATGATGGTGGTGACTGTGATATCGATGGTTGTGACTGTGATGATGGTGGTGGTGACTGTGATGATGGTGGTTGTGACTGTGATATCGATGGTTGTGACTGTAATGATGATGGTGGTGGTGACTGTGATGATGGTGGTTGTGACTGTGATGATGGTGGTGGTGACTGTGATGATGGTGGTGGTGACTGTGATGATGGTGGTGGTGACTGTGATGATGGTGGTTGTGACTGTGATATCGATGGTTGTGACTGTGATATCGATGGTTGTGACTGTGATGATGGTGGTCGTGACTGTGATATCGATGGTTGTGACTGTAATGATGATGGTGGTGGTGACTGTGATGATGGTGGTGGTGACTGTGATATCGATGGTTGTGACTGTGATGATGGTGGTTGTGACTGTGATGATGGTGGTGGTGACTGTGATGACGGTGGTGGTGACTGTGATATCGATGGTTGTGACTGTAATGATGATGGTGGTGGTGACTGTGATGATTGTGGTTGTGACTGTGATATCGTTGGTGGTGACTGTGATGATGGTGGTCGTGACTGAGATGATGGTGGTGGTGACTGTGATATCGATGGTTGTGACTGCAATGATGATGGTGGTGGTGACTGTGATTATGGTGGTTGTGACTGTGATATCGATGGTGGTGAATGTAATGATGATGGTGGTGGTGACTGTGATGATGGTGGTTGTGACTGTGATATCGATGGTTGTGACTGTAATGATGATGTTGGTGGTGACTGTGATGATGGTGGTGGTGACTGTGATGATGGTGGTGGTGACTGTGATGATGGTGGTGGTGACTGTGATGATGGTGGTGGTGACTGTGATGATGGTGGTGGTGACTGTGATGATGGTGGTGGTGACTGTGATGATGGTGGTGGTGATTGTGATGATGGTGCTGGTGACATGCATGATAGTGGTGGTGACTGTGATGATGGTGTTGGTGACTGTGATATCGATGGTGGTGACTGTGATGATGGTGGTCGTGACTGTGATTATGGTGGTTGTGACTGTGATATCGATGGTTGTGACTGTAATTATGATGGTGGTGGTGACTGTGATGATGGTGGTTGTGACTGTGATATCGATGGTGGTGACTGTAATGATGATGGTGGTGGTGACTGTTATGATGGTGGTGGTCACTGTGATGATGATGGTGGTGACTGTGATATCGATGGTTGTGACTGTGATGATGGTGGTGGTGGTGACTGTGATGATGATGGTTGTGACTGTGATGATGGTGGTGGTGACTGTGATATCAATGGTTGTGACTGTGATGATGGTGGTTGTGACTGTGATGATGGTGGTGGTGACTGTGATGATGGTGGTGGTGACTGTGATATCGATGGTTGTGACTGTAATGATGATGGTGGTGGTGACTGTGATGATGGTGGTTGTGACTGTGATTTCGATGGTGGTGACTGTAATGATGATGGTGGTGGTGACTGTGATGATGGTTGTGGTGACTGTGATGATGGTGGTTTTGACTGTGATGGTGGTGGTGGTGACTGTGATGATGATGGTGGTGACTGTGATGATGATGGTGGTGACTGTGATGATGGTGGTGACTGTGATGATGATGGTGGTGACTGTGATATCGATGGTGGTGGCTGTGATGATGATGATGGTGACTGTGATGATGATGGTGGTGACTGTGATGATGGTGGTGGTGACTGTGATGATGGTAGTGGTGACTGTGATGATGATGGTGGTAACTGTGATGATGGTGGTGGTGACTGTGATGATGGTGGTGGTGACTGTGATGATGATGGTGGTGACTGTGATGATGGTGGTGGTGACTGTGATGATGATGGTGGTGACTGTGATGATGGTGGTGGTGACTGTGATGATGATGGTGGTGACTGTGATGATAATGGTGGTGACTGTGATGATGGTGGTTGTGACTGTGATGGTGATGGTGGTGACTGTGAAGATGATGGTGGTGACTGTGATGATGATGGTGGTGACTGTGATGATGACGGTGGTGACTGTGATGATGGTGGTGACTGTGATGATGGTGGTGACTGTGATGGTGATGGTGGTGACTGTGATGATGGTGGTGGTGACTGTGATGATGATGGTGGTGACTGTGATGATGATGGTGGTTACTGTGATGATGATGGTGGTGACTGTGATGATGATGGTGGTGACTGTGATGATGATGGTGACTGTGATGGTGATGGTGGTGACTGTGATGATGATGGTGGTGACTGTGATGATGGTGGTGACTGTGATGATGGTGGTGACTGTGATGATGGTGGTGACTGTGATGATGATGGTGTTGACTGTGATGATGATGGTGGTGACTGTGATGATGGTGGTGACTGTGATGATGGTGGTGACTGTGATGATGGTGGTTGTGACTGTGATGATGGTGGTGGTGACTGTGATATCGATGGTGGTGACTGTGATGATGGTGGTGGTGACTGTGATGATGGTGGTGGTGACTGTGATGATGGTGGTGACTGTGATGATGGTGGTGGTGACTGTGATGATGGTGGTGGTGACTGTGATATCGATGGTCGTGACTGTGATGATGGTGGTGGTGACTGTGATATCGATGGTTGTGACTGTGATGATGGTGGTTGTGACTGTGATGATGGTGGTGGTGACTGTGATATCGATGGTTGTGACTGTGATGATGGTGGTGGTGACTGTGATGATGGTGGTGGTGACTGTGATATCGATGGTTGTGACTGTGATGACTGTTGTGATGACTGTGATGATGAAGATGATGATAAATGTTACGGTGATGATGATGATGGTAATGATGATGTTAATGATGATGATGATGATCACAGCGACGACGACGATGCTGACCATAAACAATACTTTTGAACTATACACATCTTTTTATCTGTCTGTAGGGAATTCCATAGCTCTGAAAGTCAAGTCTGGTGAGAGTGTCTATGTGAAAGTTAACTATAAATCCAGCGTCTACGGAAGCGGTCTGAACAGATACACTACCTTTACTGGCTACCTGGTTGATGTGGGGCCAAGCGCATAAACAACCAACAGGGAAGGATGTCAGCGTTTGATTAGCCTGAAAACAAGTGAAGGATAGACTCTGGGCAGGCAGAGAGACTTCAACAAAAAAGGCCGGCTGACTCGATGTGCTTACATGTAACATAGGAACTGGCATGTATATCAACAGGACAATTTGTCCACAACAATAAATTACATGTTATTAATGAATAAAGTCATGTTCCTTATGATTTGGTGTGATGGGTAGCGAGATAGATGTGGTGATGTTCTTTGTGATTTGGTGTGATGGCTGGCGAGGTAGCTGTGGTGATGTTATTTGTGATTTGGTGTGAACGAACGAACGAACGAACGAACAAACTTTATTTTCAAAGGGTTAAGAATTGGGCACGCAGGCCCGTCTAACATTCTGCCCTTCTATCACTCTCTTTCATACATTATTTCATTCACACATCATTCAAGGCTAACAAAGAACAGTAACAATATAAAAGATATGCATTATAAAGGCATGGGCAAAATGCAAACATCAAAACTACACGACACAGTAATATTAGATAATGGTCTGACACTTATTAGCCATGTGGAATATACTGGCCTACAAAAAGGTGATTGGCTGTTATACTAGGGTTTTGTTATTATTATTATTATCTCAATTATTAAGGGGGAAGGTAATCCGTATTGAGATAGTGTTCGAATAATTTGCGATTATATGAATAGGGATTGGTGATGTCTTTGATTTCTTGTGGAAGATTGTTCCACAGCTGAGATGCAGAGTACGTTAAGCTTGTTTTGTATAAGTCAATCCTAGGCTTCGGAATGTGTAGTATATTTGTGTGATGGTTGGCGAGGTAGCTGTAGTGATGTTCTTTGTGATTTGGTGTGATGGTTGGCGAGGTAGCTGTGGTGATGTTCTTTGTGATTTAGTGTGTTAGTTTGGCGAGGTAGCTGTGGTGATGTTCTTTCTGATTTGGCGTGTTAGGTTGTCGAGGTAGCTGTGATGATGTTCTTTGTGATTCTGTGTTTTGGATTGTCGATCTAGCTGTGGTGATGTTCTTTGCGATTTAGTGTTTTGGTTTAGCAAGATAGCTGCGGTGACGTTCTTTGTGATTTAGTGTGATGATTTGTTGAGGTAACTGTACTGATGTTCTTTGTGATTTAGTGTGATGTGTCGCGAGGTAGCTTTTGTGGTGTTCTTTGTGATTTGATGTGTTTGTTTTGCAAGGTATCTATGATGATGTTCTTTGTGAATTTGTGTGTTGGTTGGCGGTGTAGTTGTTTTGATTTTCTGTGTTATTTTTGTGTGATTGGTCGGAGAGGTAGCTGTGTTGTACTTTGTGATTTAGTATGTTAGGTTGACGAGGTAGCTGTAGTGACGTTTTCGTGATTTAGTGTGTTGGTTTGGTGAGGTAGCTGTGGTGATGTTCTTTGTGATTTAGTGTGTTGGTTTGGTGAGGTAGCTATGGTGATGTTCTTTGTGATTTAGTGTGTTGGTTTGGTGAGGAAGCTGTGGTGATGTTCTTTGTGATTTAGTGTGTTGGTTTGGTGAGGTAGCTGTGGTCATGTTCTTTGTATTTAGTGTGTTGGTTTGGTGAGGTAGCTGTGGTGATGTTCTTTGTGATTTGATGTGTAAAATTGACAAGGTAGCTGTAGTGATGTTCTTTGTGATTTAGTGTGTTGGTTTGGTGAGGTAGATGTGGTGATGTACTTTGTGATTTGGTGTGATGGTTGGCGAGGGAGCTGTGGTGATGTTCTTTGTGATTTGGTGTGATGGTTGGCGAGGTAGCTGTTGTGATGTTCTTTGTGATTTGGTGTGTTGGTTGGCGAGGTAGCTGTAGTGATATTCTTTCAGATTGTGTGTGTTTATTTGGCGTGGTAGTTGTGTTGATGTTCTTTGTGATTTAGTGTGTTAGTTTGGCGAGGTAGCTGTGGTGATGTTCTTTCTGATTTGGTGTGATAGATCGGCGATGTAGCTGTGGTGAGGTTCTTTGTGATGATGTTCTTTGTGATTTAATGTTTTGTGTTTGCGAAGTAGCTGTGGTGATATTCTTTGTAATTTGGCTTGATGGAACGGCTAGGTTGCTGTGGTCATGTTCTTTGTGATGAGGTTCTTTGTGATTTGGTGTGGTGGGTTGGCGAGGTAGCTTTAGTTATGTTCTTTGTGATTTGGTGTGTTGGGTTTGCGAGGTATCCTTGGTGATGTTTTTTTGTGATTTGTGGTGTTGTGATGGCGAGGTAGCTGTGGTGATATTCTTTGTTATGTTGTTTTGTGTGTTGGGTTGGCGAGGCATTTCACTGTTGAGTCATACTGGGAAAATATTTTGCAAAATTCTTGAAAAAAGATTACGAACTACTTTAGAACCCCAGCTAAGCGAAACGCAGCTTGGATTTAGGAAATACAAAGGATGCACAGACGCCATTTTTGCTCTTAGACAACTTATAGAAAAATCAATTGAATTCAATGAAACACTCTACTTAGCCTTTGTCGACCAAGAAAAGGCATTTGATAGGGTAGATAGAAACAAGCTGTGGGAAATCCTTAAACAATATGGAGTGAGTACACATCTAACAAACCTATGTAGAAGTTTATACAACAACAGTGAATGCATAGTGAGAGCAAATGGAGAACATTCAGAACCCTTCACCATAAGATCTGGAGTACGACAAGGTTGTGTCCTGTCCCCTCTCTTGTTCATAACATATATAGACAACATATGTAAAGAAACCAGCCAAGCAGAGACAGCAAGAATATCGCATGACGAGAACACAGAAGAAGAACCATCTGCAAATCTAACCATTAGAGAACTCCTGTTTGCGGACGACCAAGCACTAATAGCAAAATCAGAAGCTGAATTACAAGACCACATGAATAGTCTAAACAAAATGTGTAGGGAACATAACATGAAAATTAGCACAAGCAAAACAGAGGTAATGACTATAACTAAAGAAGAACAAACAGCAACAATTCACCTAAACGAACATCCCTTGAAACAAGTAAAGAGCTTCAAGTACCTAGGAAGTATAATATCATCAAATGGCAGATCAGAAGACGAGATCGAAAATAGGTGCAATAAGGCAAATCAACTCATTGGACAAATGGCACCAATACTAAAGAACAAACATGTATCAATAACTACTAAGAAGGCACTTTACAACACAATCTTCCTACCAACTCTGTGCTACCAATGCCAAACCTGGACATGACAGAAAAAGAGAAAAGAAAAATTACAACAACAGAAATGAGGTTTCTGAGAAGAATACTCAACGTATCAAGAAGAGATAAGATCAGAAATGAAGAAATCAGGACTAAAGTAGGGGTTAAAGCTGCTCTAGATTTTATTAGAAAGCAGCAAGTCAAATGGTTTGGCCATGCAAGTAGGCTACCAGTCAACAGCATGCCACAACAAGCAATGATGTACAGACCAGATGGAAACAGAGGAAGAGGCCGACCACGTAAACGTTGGGTGGAGGGAATAACAGAATCCATGGGAATGTCGATATACGAAGCCCATAACCGGGCACTCTCACGAAGTTTATACTTCACCTCGACACCGCAAGGTACAAGAGGAACATGATGAGAGAGAGAGAGGTTGGCGAGGGAGCTGTGATGTGTTCTTTGTGATTTGATGTGTTTGGTTTGCGGGTAGCTGTGGTGATGTTCTTTGTGATTTGATTTATTGATTGATTGATTTAGGTACGACATCACAGCATTCGGGGCATTCCCATAAGCGCTCAGTCCCCATCCTCAGCAACCAGCGAAGAGTTCACACACCAATAGTACCAGAAGAAATTTGATTATATATCCGTCTCGCCTTTCCTCTGAGCGTTGATCGTCGGCCAGATCCCCTCGTCACCCCTCGCTGTCTCATTCTTGCCAGACTATGGTAATCCATTTGCTCCTCCGAGGTGTGCACGTGCTCCCACTAGCCCGCAACCGCGTCTGCCTTGTCATGCATCAATATTTCACCAAGTTTTGCCGAGCCAGCCAATCTGTCCGCTGTTCATTTCCCAGCACACCGGCATGCCCCGGAGAAAAGATCCAGGCGATGCTTGCCACCCGTAACCTCCGAAGCGAAGCAAGCCACTCTGCCCTAAGCTTGCCTATCCTCACCTTCCTCAGCATGCTTTCTGAGTTAGTTACAATCACGATGTGTGTGTGTATCGAATTCTCCATCCAGCGAAAAGCTGCACTGACCGCCTCCACCTCCATTTTTAAGCTAGATATTGTAGTATCATATGCCAGGCTCTCCTGCACCAAACGTCGACCATTAGCTTTTGCTAAAACCCTCCAGGCACTTCTTCTACCTCTCAACACCGACCCATCTGTGCATATAATTACATCATCCGAGCGAGCATTATCCTGGATTTCCACTTCCGTGGCCCCTGCTGGCCACTTCCTGCACTCCCGCCTCAATGTGATTATAACAAGTCATTAGCACAAGTCTGACTTCTCCGCTGGCACTATGACCCACTCCTCTTCTCACCTAATGTTCCCCAAGGGGCACACCTGTCTGATCGTATCCTCCGCCTAAACCATCCATGATTTCCCTCTTATCAGTCGCTGACCTTTAACGGCGTCCAGCGCCTCATGCAGTGGGTGATCTGTGTCTGCAGCTACTCTGAGGTATGCCTTCGCCTGCATCACCTTGAGCCTACCAGCATTACATAGTACTACCCCCCCCCCCCAACAAAACTACACAGTGAGATACTGGTACCATCCACAGACCTACACAGTGTGATAGTGCTACCACCTCACAGACCTACACAGTGTGATAGTGCTACCACCTCACAGACCTACACAGTGTCAACTCACAGACCTACACAATGTGATAGTGCTATCACCACACAGACCTACACAGTGTCAACTCACAGACCTACACAATCTGATAGAGCTATCACCTCACAGACCTACACAGTGTGATAGTGCTACCACCTCACAGACCTAAACAATGTGATAGTGTTATCACCTCACAGACCTACACAATATGATAGTGCTACCACCTCACAGACCTACACAGTGTGATAGAGCTATCACCACACCGACCTACACAATGTGATAGTGCTATCACCTCACAGACCTACACAATGTGATAGAGCTATCACCTAACAGACCTACACAATGTGATATTGCTACCACCTCACAGACCTATACAATGTGATATAGCTATCACCTCACAGACCTACACAAGGTGATAGAGCTATCACCTCACAGAACTACACAATGTGATAGTGCTATCACCTCACAGACCTACACAATGTGATAGAGCTATCACCTCACAGAACTACACAATGTGATAGAGCTATCACCTCATAGACCTACAGAATGTGATAGAGCTATCACCTCACAGAACTACACAATGTGATAGTGCTATCACCTCACAGACCTATATATATATATATATATATATATATATATATATATATATATATATATATATATATATATATATATATATATATATATATATATAATAGAATGTATGTCTGTCTGTCTGACCTTTATGCGTTCGCGAACGGTCCATCCGATTGAGATGAAATTTTCTACACGTCTTCCTCTCATTCCCATGCTGCCAACTGTCATAGTTTTTTTTAGTGTACAAGCATATTTTCTTATTATTATTTAATATTTAATTTACATTATAATGTATTTATAGCGAAGCATTGCTATATATGTAAAATTGTTGCATATTTCTCAAATAGGTGGACCTTTTCGCTGCAGCTATCTACAGGCATATGCGTTATAACCCTCCTCCCCCTCCTCCTCTCCCCTCCTCCTCCTCATCCTACCCTCCTCCTCCACCTCTTCCCTCTTTCTCCTCCTCCTCCTACCTCCTCCCCCTCCTCACTCTCCTCATCCCTCCTCCTCCTCTCTCTTCCTCGTAATCCCTCCTCCTCCTCTCTCCTCCTCCCACTCCTCCCCCTCCTCTCTAATCATCACCTCCTCCTCCCCCTCATCCTCCTCCTCCCACCTCCTCCATATTCCTCCTTCCTTCTCCTCCTTCCTCCTCCTCCCTCCTCCTCCTCCTCCCTCCTCCTCCTCCCTCCAGCTCCCTTCTCCTACTACCTCCTCCTCTCACCTCCTCCTCCCTCTACCTCCTCCCTCTTCATCCTCCCTCCTCCACCTCCCTCTCCCTCCTCCTTCTCCCTCCTCCTTCCCTCCTCCTTCTCCCTCCTCCTCCTTCCCCCTCCTCCCTCCGCCTCCTCCCTCCTCCTCCTTTCTCCTCCTCCCTCCTTCTCCCTCCTCCCTATCCATCCTCCTCCCCTCCTCCTACCTCCTTTTCCTCCCTCCTCCTTCTCCTCCCTCCTCCTCCCTCCTCCTCCTCCCTTCTCCTCCTCCCTCCCTCCTCCTCCCTCCTTCTCCCTCCTCCACCTCCCTCTTCCTCCTCCCTCCTCCTCCCCCCTCTTCCCTCCTCCTCCTCCCCCCCTCCTCTCTTTCCTCCTCCCCACCTCCACCCTCCTCCTCCTCCCTCCTCCTCCTTCATCCTCCTTCCTCCTTCTCCTCCCTCCTCCTCTCTCTTCCTCCTCCCCCTCCTTCTACCTCCTCATCCCTCCTCTTTCCTCCTCCTCTTTCCTCCCCTCCTCCTCCCTCCTCCTAATCCCTCCTCCTCCCTCCTCCTCCTCCCTCCTCCACCTCCCTCCGCCAAATATGAATTAAATGATATGCTCCCCACCAGGGACTGGGCCAAGCCGGGCCGGGTCGTCTTTTTTGGGAACGGGAACGCGAGCAGGGGCCGAATATGAATTAAATGAGACGCTCCATTTACCCAAGTTAATTGTTGGGGGAAGATGTAAAGATCTTTCAAGTGCTCTTTTTAATAATAGACAGACACACAGACAGACAGACAGACAGACAGACAGACAGACAGACAGACAGACAGACAGACAGACAGACAGTAGATAGTCGGGAACGGGAACGGGAGCTTCTATGACTACTTATATGAATTAAATGAGATGCTCCCCACCAGGGGCTGGTCGAAGCCGGGCCGGGTAAGCTAGTATATATATATAAAAGAGACTGTCTGTCTGTATGTATGTATGTATGTATGTCCTTTATGGGTTCGCGATTGAGATGAAATTTTCTACACGTCTTCCTCTCATATTTCTCGAATAGGTGGACCCTTTCGCTACAGTTATCTACAGGCATAACCGTTATACTCCTCCACCTAAATTCTCCTCCTCCTCCTCTCTCCTCCTCCCCCCTCTCCCTGCTCCTCCTCCACCCTTCTCCCTTCTTTTCCTCCTCCCTCTCCCTGCTCCTCCCTCCTTCTAATCCTCTCCCTCCTCCTCCCTCCTCCTCCTCCCAACTCCTTCTTCTCACACCTCCTCCTCCCTCCTCCTCCTTCCTCCTCCTCCCTCTACCTCCTCTTCCCTCCTCTTCCTACCTCCTCCTCCTCCTACTCCCTCCTCCCCTCCCTCCTACTCCCTCCTCCTCCTATTCCCTACACCCCCTCCTCCCTCCTCCACTCCCTCCTCCTCCCTCCTCCTCTCTTCACCTCCATC
Source organism: Cepaea hortensis (assembly GCA_963921405.1). Taxonomy (NCBI): domain Eukaryota; kingdom Metazoa; phylum Mollusca; class Gastropoda; order Stylommatophora; family Helicidae; genus Cepaea; species Cepaea hortensis. Next base: position 2,184,133 of record OY992888.1, on the reverse strand, counting down.
CTCCCCCTCTTTCTTCTTCCTCCTCCTCCCTCTTCCTCCCCCTCCCTCCCCCTCCTCCCTCCTCCTCCTTCCACCTCCTCCCTCTCCCTCCTCCTCCCTCTCCCTCCTCCTCCCTCCTCCTCCCTCCTCCTCCCCCTCTTTCTTCTTCCTCCTCCTCCCTCTTCCTCCCCCTCCCTCCTCCTCCTCCCTCCTCCTCCCTCCACCTCCTCCCTCTCCCTCCTCCTCCCTCCTCCTCCTCCCTCCTCCACCTCTCTCTTTCTCCTCCTTCCTCCTCCTCCTTTTTCTTCTTCTGCTGCTGCTGCCGCTCCATTTACCCAAGTTAATTGTTGGGGGAAGATGTAAAGATCTTTCAAGTGCTCTTTCTAATGCTTTTTGTAAGTTGGTCTTCATTTATCTAAGTTAGTTAGTTAGTCGACAGATCATCCTCGTTGCACATGGAACCATTCAGTCCATAAGTGCTCGGATCCCCTCCTCAGCAAATCCCGCAGCGTGTAGCGGCTAACGACGCCAGTTCTGTGTTGGTTTATCAATCTTCTTTGGCTTCCTGCGTAGTGTTCTTGTTTGGCCACCCCTCTTTTAATTTGCTGCTCTCGCAGTCTGGCCATTGTTGTAGATTCACAATTTTCATTTATCTAAGGTTGTTCTAACTGCAACCAATAAATTATTAGACAGACAGACAGACACTTCCACCCTACTTCCTTCTCCTCCTCCTCCCTCTCCCTGCTCCTCCCTCCTTCTAATCCTGGCCCCTCCCCCTCCTCCCTCCTCCTCCTCACCTCCTCCTCCTCCTCCTCCTCCCTAATAACAAAACCCTAGTATAACAGCCAATCACCTTTTTGTAGGCCAGTATATTCCACATGGCTAATAACAAGTGTCAGACCATTATCTAATATTACTGTGTCGTGTAGTTTTGATGTTTGCATTTTGCCCATGCCTTTATAATGCATATCTTTTATATTGTTACTGTTCTTTGTTAGCCTTGAATGATGTGTGAATGAAATAATGTATGAAAGAGAGTGATAGAAGGGCAGAATGTTAGACGGGCCTGCGTGCCCAATTCTTAACCCTTTGAAAATAAAGTTTCTTCGTTCGTTCGTTCGTTCGTTCGTTCCTCCTCCTCCTCCCTCTACCTCCTCCTCCTCCCTCTACCTCCTCCTCCTCCCTCCTCCTCCTCCTACTCCCTCCTCCACCTCCCTCCTACTCCCTCCTCCTCCTAATCCCTACACCCCTCCTCCTCCTAATCCCTACACCCCCTCCTCCTCCTCCTCCTTTTTCTTCTTCTTCTGCTGCTGCCGCTCCATTTACTCAAGTCAATTGTTGGGGAAGATGTAAAGATCTTTCAAGTGCTCTTTCTAATGCTTTTTGTAAGTTGGTCTTCGTTATCAGTTATCAGTTATCAGTTGGGGTATCTTCGCTGCACTCCGGACATGTCCATAGGTGCTCAGATCCTCCCCCCAGCATATTCATCAGCGTCCGGTGGCTAATAGTGCCAGTTCTGTGTTGATTGACGAGACGCTTTGTTTTCCCGATGTACCTCTCGCGTCTGGCTGTGCCGATTCTTACTCCCAGGTCTTTCATCCTGGACAGCGATGTGGAATCACGGACGTCAAAGTCCTCTGTTCTCGCCATATCTTTAAGGACATTAATAACATCGGCACGATCCATGGGCTGGCCATCTACAGGGGGTGCAGAGCCAGCCAGTTTGTCAGCTCGTTCATTTCCCTCGACTCCCGCATGTCCCGGGACGAAGACGAAGGTGACTTTACGGACAACAGACTTCCGCAGCGATTCAGTCCACTGTCTACGTACAGATCCAGTTTCGACCTTCTGAATCATGCTCATTGAATCACTTAGTACACACACGTTGGTATAATGCTGTGATTCCAGCCATATGAAAGCCTGTGTAACTGCCATCACCTCCATCGTCATGCTGCTCGTGGTCATAGAGTGGGCACCACTGGATTCTTGAACGGTTCGGCCCGCTGAACGGGCTGTAAATGCCCACGCACTTCTCTGCTGCTTTACAACAGATCCATCTGTATAGATGAGCACTTCGGGGCTATCTGAGTGTTCATAGATGAGCGCGTTAACCTCTGCATTGACAGCGGCAGGGTTCTGCTCTCTGCACCGTCTATCGAGTGTGATAATGCAGGAGAAAGTGCACTTAAAAGCTGGAGGCACCGGCACCTATTCCTTGTCGGGGTTGATACTGGTAAGACTGCAGACCTGTCTGACGACATCTTCCGCCCGACCCATCCATGATTTGCCCCTCTTTAGCTTGTCACCCTTTTCTCTGAATATAGTGTCATGCAGAGGGTGCTGCTCATCTGCACTTATTTTTAAGTATGCACGAGCTCTCCAGATCTTGATCCTGTGTTCCATTGTCGGGAAGTCAAGGAGGTATCTCATTGCTACACAGCTGGTGTCTCTCGTGCAGCCCAAAATGATGCGCATGGCTTCGTTTTGTACCTTTTCAAGTCTTCCAATCTGTGTAGGGCTGACAGTGAGGATGGCCAGGGCATACTCGTTGCGTGAAAGCACAAGTCCTTGGAACAGAAGTATTAGCAGTCTTTGCTCGATATTGGCAGTCGCCATGACTCTCATTGCTGACAAACCTTTCCGAGCCTTCGTTATGACGTAATCGACATGATCTCTGAAGGACAGGGTACGATCAAGCCTCACGCCAAGATATGTCATTGACTGGGTTCTACTCAAGCTGCTCCCATCCATTCTTACTGCCGGCAGGTCTGTTTTCACAATATGGTTGTTTAGTGAGAACCATGTAACCGTTGCCTTTGCAGGGTTGACAAGGGCATCGGCATCAGCACACCATGAGGAAATTCGATCTAGTTCGCCCTGCATATCATTGGCAACCGCCTGTCTATCTCGACCCTGTCGATACACGAGGATGTCGTCAACGAATGACAGAGTCCTACCCCTCCCATCCAACTGCTGTTCAGTGATCGGCACCGTATACACGTTGAATAGTACTGGTGACAGTGGTGAACCCTGCGGCAATCCTGGACATATCGTTATCGGCTCAGAAGACCAACTCCCGCATCTTAGCACTACCTTCCTTTGGAGCAAAACTGCAGCTATCCATCGTACAAGGTGAGGGTACACTTTCAGCCTGAGGAGGGTTTGCATCAAGTGCTCGAAAGATACTCTGTTATATGCGTCCTCTAAGTCTATGGCGGCCGCACATGACTCTTCTCTGACCTGAAATCCTTCGTAAACATCTTGAGCAAAGACCGCCACATTCAGCCATGACTCATTGTTGCGTCTGTATCCTCCAAGTGTGGGCGGGAAGCAGCCGAGCTGTTCCAAGTCACAAGCAAGTCTGTGTGCTACAATTTTCTCCAGTAGCTTGCCAACAGTATTCTGCATCGTAATGATTCTGTAGCCGCTTATCTTGGGATGGTCTTTGTTCGGTTTTGGCAGCGGCAGCAAGTAGCTGTGTAGCCATTCTTCTTTGACCTGACCCCTCTGGATACTGGTATTGAATTCTCTGGCCAGTTCTTCCATGTCATCATCTGATATCACCAGTAGGTCACCATATCGGATGCCGTCTGGGCCTTGGGCGGTGTTAGGTGATTTCTTGAGCATCGCACGCACTATCTCAGCTGTGATTGTCCATTCTTCGTCTGTCCCGGCCCCCTCGCACAACTAAGAGAGTGTCGTTGTGGTCCTCTGTCTGGCGGGCTCGTCTTTCTGGTCAGTCTGTTCTATGTAGCGTGCAAGAAGGGCCTTACCTTTATCCGCATCCGACTTTTTCCATGTCAGGTCTGTGCCTTGAAAGTCTGGAGTACCCCTACGTTGTGCAGCACCGTTCATGCTCTTGTGGAGGCGCCAGAATGTCGTAAGAGATTGCTCGGAGCACACCTTCCTGCAGAACTCGTCCCATTTGTCGGCCTTGGCCTGTTTGGCGCAGGATTTGAATAAAGTCGTCGTCCTAACGACCTCAGTCTTCAGGTTCGCCAACTCAACCTGTGGGATGTTAGCCTTTCTGGCCTTTTGCCAGTCTTTGACAGCCTGCCTCTTTCCCAGCCATGCCTTCTCGACCTCTCCATTCCACCATGGTGGCTGCAACCATCTTTCTTGTCTCCTGCGGGAGGAAGTTAGTTTTCTTCTTCTGATCTTGCTTATGGCGTCTTGACCAGTGTTGTCGTACGGGAAGGCATTTGTCTTGCTTCTTTGACTCATGGCCCCGTCTTTCTTGATCAGGATGACACAAGGGTAGTGGTCACTATCGTGGTATCCCAGTGTGCCCCACCGGCACCTTGGTGCGATGGTGGGCGACACCAGAGCCAAGTCAATGACGCTGTCAGAGTCACCTGGTCGAGTGGCTATTCTGGTGACCTTCCCATCATTCAGACAGATTAGGGCAGCAGATGCCAGGGCGTCCTCCAGATCTTCTCCCTGTCTATTGGTGATGCAATTCCCCCATTGACTGCCTCTGGCATTGAAGTCCCCACAGTAGATTATATGCCTATCATCCATATCAAACAAACTCTGCCATTGTCGCACGTCGACCTTCCCATTTCGCGCATAAACATTGACGATTACAAGCTGCACTGGTGTCATTATTCTTAATGCCTGCACTTGCAGGGCATCACTGTTCCATGAAGACATATCGATCTCAGACACTAGTATGTTGTCGCGGACCAGAATGGCCTGTCCGAGGTGCCGACTGTTAAAGAATCCCTGATATCCCGCGACATTGACTTTTCCGTCGCCGAGCTGTGTTTCTTGTTAGACTACAATATCGTTTCCGTACAGTAGTTTTTCAAGAATGGGTCGGCGTTGACTAAATGATGCACAGTTCCAGTACAGTACTCGAACGTGTCCGATGCCCAGTCTGTCACATTTTAACCGCCTTCTGCGTGTGCCCGCCCTCTTGCCACGCCGTGTTCTTGTCGGTCGTCTGGTCGTCATGTTAGGCTTAACTATCGCCACCGGGCGCCGATGATACGCCGAAGGGAGTCCGGGTGCGCGTTGTCTTCGTTTATCTAAGGTTGTTCTAACTGCAACCAATAAATTATTAGACAGACAGACAGACAGACAGACAGACAGACAGACAGACAGACAGACAGACAGTCGGGAACGGGACCTTATATGACTACTTAAATGAATTAAAGGAGATGCTCCCCACCAGGTGCTGGGCGATGTCGGATCGGGTCAGACAGACAGATAGACAGACAGACAGACAGATAGTCGGGAACGGGAACGGGAGCTTATGTGTCTACTTATGTGAATTAAATGAGATGCTCCACACCGGGGACAGGGCAAAGCCGGGCCGGGTCAGACACACAGACAGACAGACAGACAGACAGGCAGACAGACAGACAGACAGTCGGGAACGGGAACTTATATGACTACTTATATGAACAAAATTAGATCCTCCCCATCAGGGACTGGGCGAAGCCGGTCAGGGACAGACAGACAGACAGACAGACAGACAGATCCCCACCAGGGACTGGGCGAAGCCGGGCCGGGTCAGCTAGTGGATATATATATATATAGTTCTGTCCCCAATATCTGATTTCTATCAATGTCACCAAGGATTGCTTGCCACTTTTCAATCAACACTACCACCACAGTATGCGTGACATTTGCTTGTGTCGATAAACAATGTACAATTTTAGTTCTCACTCACCACCTGTCCCTAGATACCAACATAAAGCAACCTCCACTCCCCTCCTTCGATTATATCTTGCTTTCATCGATGATTGAGAAGTGAATCATAACGCTCAGTCACTCGAAGTCCCGTATAATCTGGACACAGTTAATTAACAACAGCAAGTTGGCGATAGTAAATATGTCAACAAGTGTGTCAACAGATGTCAGTTTGCTGAGCCAGAAGATATATAAACCCAGAGTCCTGCAGCAGAAATATCCAGACGTCTAGAGAAAGTGTGGGTAAGTTACAGCAGAACTTTGTCTCCTTCACCTGTTGGTTGTACTCTCGACCACTAGCCTGTGTGTCTGTGGTTGGATCCCGTGTGTGCCGTGGTCATGGCCATTGCACTACAAACACAGAATTCGTGTATGGCTCCTCTCTTTCTTTTTGTTCCGTGTTGTGTATATAAATCAGGAATGTCCACTCGCCATACAGTGGGCGCCATGACTGCATTCCTAATGTCGCATACAGCGTTATTGTAAACACATAATACAATGATTGAATACCTGCAGGTGTCCGTTATCTTGTGTGAAACAGTGGAGACTTAGCGAGATATTGGTGCACATGATTCTGGCTGTTCAATACAGAAGTTGCAAGTTCTAACCACGTGGCTTTATCACCTGCAGTTGCCTGCGCAACTATTGCTGGCCATCATAATCTTGACAAATCCTGACTTAGAGAGTGTGTATTGTCCAAGTGCAACTATTGTTGGCCATCGCGATCTCGGCATATCCTGGCTTAGAAAGTGTGTATTGTCTATATGCAACTATTGTTTTCTACTGTGATCTCGACATATCCTGACTAAGAAAGTGTCTATTGTCCATGTGCAACTATTGTTGGCCAACATGATGTCGACATATCCTGACTTAGAAAGTGTGTGTTGTCTCTGTGCAACTATTGTTGACCATCGTGATATCGACATATCTTGGCTCATATAGTGTGTACTGTCCATGTGCGACAATTGTTGTCTACTTTGATTTCGACATATCCTGGCTTAGAGTGTGTGTATTATCCATGTGCAACTACTGTTTGCTGCTGTGATCTCGACATATCCTGACATACAAAAAGTATATTGTCCATGTGCAGCTATTGTTGGCCATCGTGATCTCGACAGATCCTGACTTAGAAAGTGTGTATTGTCCATGTGCAACTAATCTTGGCTATCATGATCTCGACAGATCCTGACTTAGAAAGTGTGTATTGTCCATGCGCAACTATTATTGGCTTTCGTAATCTCGACATATCCTGACTTAGATAGTGTGTTGGTGTGCTGGCTTAGATAGTGTTTCTGAACTGGATCAGTTCATGGATCAACATTCATTTATTGAAACATATTACAATACACGTTAAGCAAAGGCATCACAGCTGCCATTTTCCATACCAACAAAATCTGTAACACATCAATTGCGATCATATTACCAATATTTCAATGCCTATTAAAAATTAAAAAAATTACTCGCATAACTTTAATGAAGATGATAAAAAATGACAAACTTTGGCCATATTGCGGGAGTTCTTTGGCAGTTACTGCAACATTCCTTACTGGAGTTGACATTAAAACCAAAATAGAAGTCAAGGTTAAGTCAGTTGTTACTAAGAAACAAGGGAATGTGGACACCAATAAATGGGCCAATGATTGGATCCCTTTTTCTATGTCTGTTGTTACAACTGTTATTTCATTCATCAAAGATTTAAATCTTTCTTCTGAATCGTCTGCTGTATGTGAAGTAGCAGGAATTGTAGAACAAATGCCGAACAGTGATTTTGACTTAATTTGTGATCCTCTACCAAACAAAACACTTAAGTTTGATGACCCCAGAAATAAATGCCTTGAGGATGAAGTCACCATGTTTCAAATATTACAGCAGCCAACTTCACAACCATTAGATTATTGGAAAAATGAATATAAGTTTCCACTGCCAACAGCAAGTGCGAAAATTGTCTTGGCCATACAAGTGTCCTCAGCAGCAGTAGAGCACTTATTTAGTGCAGCTGGATTGTTGTTGAGTAAGTTACGAAAGCGGATGTAACCAGCTCTCGTTATAAACGTTGTGTATGTCAGATTTGCATGTAAGATGAAAATTGTGGAAATGGTTCAAGGATTACTTAGATTAAATGAATTATTAGAAACAGTCGATCAGCAGGAAATTGATAATATGCTGAATGAGCAAAGTGATTCAGAAACAGAGTAAGAGTTTCAGAATGACACTGCATTGCCATATTTAGATTAACTTTGTTTTAATACAATACCCGTGGATATTAAAATTAATCAATTCTGTTGTTTTACATATCTCTTTGTTCATGTAGTCCTATTTAGTGGACACTAAACTTAAACTTTCATAAATTTAATAATTTTATGTGATCTGTATTCCATATTAATATTATCATGGGAATCCCATGGGATGGGATGGGATGGGACAGGCATAAATTACCATGGGATGGGATGGGATGGGACTGAAAAATGTGTCCCATGGACAAGCCTGGCTATTACAGTAAAAACAGACCTGTGCTTATGCTTCATGGACTGCACAAACGCCTTTGACCATGTGAAAGATGACGAAATAATAACATTAGTAAAGCAACCGAACATTGCCGGCAAAGATCTACGAATGTTGAAGAACATACATTGGTAGCAAACAGAAACCATAAGCGATGGAAGGGGCTGATAGGTCATGTGACGGGCAGAAAGGTATTCTCTGTGGAAGCGATGGAAGTGGCTGATTGGTCATGTGATAGGTAGAAAGGTATTCTCCGTGGACTCGATGAGGGTGGCTGATTGGTCATGTGGCGGGTAGACAGGTATTCTCCGTAGAAGCGATGGAGAAGGCAGATTGGTCATGTAACAGGTAGAAAGGTAATCTCCGTGGGAGCGATGGGCGTGGCTGATTAGTCATGTGACATGTAGAAAGGTATTCTCCGTGGGAGCAATGGGCGTGGCTGATTAGTCATGTAACAGGTAGAAAGGTATTCTTCATGGAAGCATCGGGTGTGCTTGTAGACATAACGTCAGGGGCAGACAACTGAAGTGTTGGGTGATGACATTATGCCAGGGACAGACAACTTAAGTATTGGGTGATGACATGACGCCAGGGGCAGACAACTGAAGTGTTGGGTGATGACATGACGAGAGGGACAGACAACTAAAGTATTGGGTGATGACATGACGTAGGGGCAGACAACAGAAGTGTTGGGTGATGACAAGACTTAAGGGCAGACAACTAAAGTATTGTGTGATGACATGACCTAGGGGCAGACAACTGAAGTATTGTGTGATGACATGACCTAGGGGCAGACAACTGAAGTATTGTGTGATGACATTACGTAGCGGCAGACAACTGAATTGTGTAATGACATGTCGTAGGGGCAGACAACTTAAGTATTGTGTGATGACATGACGCCAGGGGTAGACACAAAAAGTATTAGAAGATGACATGACGTAGGGGCAGACAACTGAATTATTAAGTGATGACATGACCTAGGGACAGACAACTGAATTATTGTGTGATGACATGACCTAGGGGCAGACAACTGAATTATTGTGTGATGACATGACCCAGGGGCAGACAACTGAAGTATTGTGTGATGACATGACCTAGGGGCAGACAACTGAATTATTGTGTGATGACTTGACCTAGGGGCAGACAACTGACGTATTGTGTGATGACATGACCTAGGGGCAGACAACTGAAGTATTGTGTGATGACATGCCCTAGGGGCAGACAACTGAATTATTGTGTTATGACATGCCCTAGGGGCAGACAACTGAATTATTGTGTGATGACATGACATAGGGGCAGACAACTGAAGTATTGTGTTATGACATGACCTAGGGGCAGACAACTGAAGTATTGTGTGATGAACGGCCCTAGGGGCAGACAACTGAATTATTGTGTGATGACATGACCTAGGGGCAAACAACTGAAGTACTGTGTGATGACATGACATAGGGGCAGACAACTGAAGTATTGTGTGATGACATGACCTAGGGGCAGACAACTGAAGTATTGTGTGATGACATTACCTATGGGCAAACAACTGAAGTATTCTGTGATGACATGACCTAGGGGCAGACAACTGAAGTACTGTGTGATGACATGACCTAGGGGCAGACAACTGAAGTATTGTGTGATGACATGACTTAGGGGCAGACAACTGAAGTATTGTGTGATGACATGACCTAGGGGCAGACAACTGAAGTATTGTGTGATGACATTACGTAGCGTCAGAAAACTGAAGTATTGTGTGATGACATGACCTAGGGGCAGACAACTGAAGTAATGTGTGACGACATGACCTAGGGGCAGGCAACTGAAGTATTGTGTGATGACATGACCTAGGGGCAGACAACTGAAGTATTGTGTGATGACATTACGTAGCGTCTGACAACAGAAGTATTGTGTGATGACATGGCCTAGCAGCAGACAACTGAAGTATTGTGTGATGACATGCCCTAGGAGCAGACAACTGAAGTATTGTGTGATGACATTACGTAGCGGCAGACAACTGAAGTATTGTGTGATGACATGACCTAGGGGCAGACAACTGAAGTAATGTGTGATGTCATGACCTATGGGCAGACAAATGAATTATTGTGTGTTGACATGACATAGGGGTAGACAACTGAAGTATTGGGTGATGATATGACCTAGGGGCAGACAACTGAGGTATTGTGTGATGACATGACATAGGGGCAGACAACTGAGGTATTGTGTGATGACATGACATAGGAGCAGACAACTGAAGTATTGTGTGATGACATGACCTAGGAGCAGACAACTGAAGTATTGTGTGATGACATGACATAGGGGTAGACAACTGAAGTATTGCTTGATGACATGACCTAGGGGCAAACAATTGAAGTATTGGGTGATGACATGACCGAGGGGCAGACAACTGAAGTATTTGGTGATGACATGACCTATGGGCAGACAAATGAAGTATTGTGTGATGACATGACGTCAGTGGCAGACACATGAAGTATTAGGTGATGACATGACTTAGGGGCAGATAAAAGTATCGTTGGGTGATGACATGACGTAGGGGCAGACAACTGTAGTGTTGGATGATGACATAACGTAGGGGCAGATAACTGAAATATTGAGTGATAACTTGACGTATGGGCAGACAACTGAAGTGTTGGGTGTTGACATGACGTAAGGGCAGACAACTGAAGTGTTGGGTGACTTCATGACGTAGGGGCAGATAACTGAACTATGTGGTGATGACATGGCGTAGGGGCAGACAGCTGAAATATTGTGTGATGACATGACGTAGGGCAGACAGCTGAAATATTGGGTGAGGACATGACACCCAGGGGCAGAATACTGAAGTATTGTTTGATGACATGATGTTGGGGCAGACAACTGAAATATTGGGTGATAACATGATGCCAGCTGCACACAAATGCAAAATTGGGTGATGACATGGCGCTAGTGGCACACAACTGAAGTTTTGAGTGATGACATGACGCCATGGGCAGTCAACTGAAGTATTGGATGATAACATGACGCCATGGGCAGTCAACTGAAGTATTGGATGATAACATGACGCCAGCGCAAACAACTGAAGTATTCGATGATAACATGACGCCAGGGGCAGACGACTGAAGTATTGGATGATAACATGACGCCAGCGCAGACAACTGAAGTATTGGATGATAACATGACGCCAGGGGCAGACAACTGAAGCATTGGATGATAACATGACGCCAGGGGCAGAAAACTGAAGAATTGGGTGTTGACATAACGCCAGTGGCAAAGAACTGCAGAAATGGGTGATGACATGAAGCCAGAGGAATAAAAATAAGGAATTGGGTGATGACATGACGCGAGCTGCAGACGAATGAAGAATTGGGCGACGACATGGCGCCAGAGGCAGACAACTGACGAATTGGGTGTTGACATGACGCCAGGGGCAGACAACTTAATTATATGGTGATGACATGACGCCAGCAGCAGACAAATGAAATATTGGGTGATGACATGACACCAGGGAGAGACAACTGAAGTATTGGGTGATGACATGACACCAGAGGAAGACAACTGAAGTTTTGTGTGATGACATGACACCAGGTTGAGACAATTGAAATATTGGGTGATGACATGACACCGGGGGCAGACAAATGAAGTTTTGGGTTAAGTTAACTTTTTGTGTTGATCTCAATAGGTGACTTCTACAGTCTATGTGCTGCTTCAATGTTCGCTCTGAAATATTCAATATTTCAATGTATTCCTGAATACCTGTAATTCATTTGTCTTCATATGTAATGCATTCCTCTCCTTCTGTAATGTATTTCTGTACACATGTAATTATTCTTGTACACGTGCAATGTATTCTTGTACACATGTAAAGTATTCTTGTACACATGTAATGTATACTTGTACACTTGTAATATATTCTTATACACGTGTAATGTATTCTTGTACACGTGTAATGTATTCCTCTCCTTCTGTAATGTATTTCTGTAGAAATTTAATGTATTCTTGTACACGTGTAATGTATTCTTGTACACGTGTAATGTATTCATCTCCTTTTGAAAAGTATTTCTCTACACATGTAATGTATTCTTGTACATGTGTAATGTATTCTTGTACACGTGTAATGTATTCTTGTCCACGTGTAATGTATTCCTGTACACGTGTAATGTATTTTTGTACACATGCAATGTATTCTTGTACACGTGTAATGTATTCTTGTACACATGTAATGTATTCCTCTCCTTCTGAAAAGTATTTCTCTACACATGTATTGTATTCTTGTACACATATAATGTATTCTTGTACACGTGTAATGTATTTTTGTACACGTGTAATGTATTCTTGTACAAGTGCAATGTATTCGTGTACACATGCAATGTATTCTTGTACACATGCAATGTATTCTAGTACACGTGTAATGTATTCTTGTACACGTGTAATGTATTCTTGTACACATGTAATGTATTCCTCTCCTTCTGAAAAGCATTTCTCAACACATGTAATGTATTCTTGTACACGTGTAATGTATTCCTCTCCTTCTGTAATGTATTTCTGTAGACATGTAATGTATTCTTGTACACGTGTAATGTAATTTTGTACACGTGTAATGTATTCTTGTGCACGTGAAATGTATTCTTGTACACGTGAAATGTATTCTTGTACACGTGTAATGTATTCTTGTACACGTTTAATGTATTCCTCTCCTTCTGTAATGTATTTCTGTAGACATGTAATGTATTTCTGTAGACATGTAATGGATTCTTGTACACATGTAATGTATTCTTGTACACGTGTAATGTATTCTTGTACACTTGTAATGTATTCTTGTACACGTGCAATGTATTCTTGTACACGTGTAATGTATTCTTGTAAACATGTAATGTATTCATCTCCATCTGTAATGTATTTCTGTAGACATGTAATGTATCTCTGTAGACATGTAATGTATTCTTGTACACGTGTAATGTATTCTTGTACACGTGTAATGTATTCCTCTTCTTCTGAAAAGTATTTCACTACACATGTAATGTATTCTTGTACATGTGTAATGTATTCTTGTACATGTGTAATATATTCTTGTACACGTGTAATGTAGTCTTGTACACGTGTAATGTATTCCTGTACACGTGTAATGTGTTTTTGTACACATGCAACGTATTCTTGTACACGTGTAATTTATTCTTGTACACATGTAATGTATTCCTCTCCTTCTGAAAAGTATTTCTCTACACATGTATTGTATTCTTGTACACATATAATGTATTCTTGTTCACGTGTAATGCATTCTTGTACACGTGCAATGTATTCGTGTACACATGCACTGTATTCTTATACACATGAAATGTATTCTAGAACACGTGTAATGTATTCTTGTACACGTGTAATGTATTCTTGTACACATGTAATGTATTCCTCTCCTTCTGAAAAGCATTTCTCATTACATGTAATGTATTATTGTACACGTGTAATGTATTCTTGTACACGTGTAAAGTATTCTTGTACACGTGCAATGTATTCTTGTACACGTGTAATGTATTTTTGTACACGTGTAATGTATTCTCGTACACATGTAATGTATTCTTGTACAGGTGTAATGTATTCTTGAACACGTGTAATGTATTCTTGTACACGTGTAATGTATTCCTCTCCTTCTTTAATGTATTTATGTAGACATGTAATGTATTCTTGTACACGTGTAATGTATTCTTGTACGCGTGTAATGTATTCTTGTACACGTGAAATGTATTCTTATACACGTGTAATGTATTCTTGTACACGTGTAATGTATTCTTGTACACGTTTAATGTATTCCTCTCCTTCTGTAATGTGTTTCTGTAGACATGTAATGTATCCTTGTACACGTGTAATGTATTCTTGTACACGTGTAATGTATTCTTGTACACGTTTAATGTATTTCTCTCCTTCTGTAATGTATTTCTGTAGACATATAATGTATTCTTGTACACGTGTAATGTATTCCTCTCCTTCTGTAATGTATATCTGTAGACATGTAATGTATTTCTGTAGAGATGTAATGTATTCTTGTACACATGTAATGTATTCTTGTACACGAGTAATGTATTCTTGTACACTTGTAATGTATTCTTGTATACGTGCAATGTATTCTTGTACACGTGTAATATATTCTTGTACACGTGTAATGTATTCCTCTCCTTCTGTGATGTATTTCTGTAGACATGTAATGTATTCTTGTACACGTGTAATGTATTCTTGTAATGTGTAATGTATTCTTTACACGTGAAATGTATTCTTGTACATGTGTAATCTATTCTTGAACACGTGTAATGTATTCTTGTACACGTGTAATGTATTCTTGTACACGTTTAATTTATTCCTCTCCTTCTGTAATGTATTTCTGTAGACATTTAGTGTATTCTTGTACACGTGTAATGTATTCCTCTCCTTCTGTAATGTATTTATGTAGACATGTAATGTACTTCTGTAGACATGTAATGTATTCTTTTACACGTGTAATGTATTCTTGTACACGTGTAATGTATTCTTGTACACGTGTAATGTATACTTGTACACGTGTAATGTATTCTTGTACACGTGTAATGTATTCTTGTACACGTGTAATGTATTCCTCTCCTTCTGTAATGTATGTCTGTAGACATGTAATGTATTATTGTAATTGTGTAATGTATTCTTGTACACGTGAAATGTATTCTTGTACACGTAAAATGTAGTCTTGTAACGTCTAATGTATTCTTGTACACGTGTAATGTATTCTTGTACACGTGTAATGTATTCCTCTCCTTCTATAATGTATTTCTGAAGACATGTAATGTACTCTTGAACACGTGTTATGTATTCTTCTCCTTCTGTTATGTATTTCTTTAGACATGTAATGTATTCTTGTACACGTGTAATGCATTCTTGTACAAGTGTAATGTATTCTTGTACACGTGTAATTTATTCCTCTCCTTCTGTAATGTATTTCTGTAGACATGTAATGTATTTCTGTAGACATGTAATGTATTTCTGTAGACATGTAATGTATTCTTGTACACGTGTAATGTATTCTTGTGCACGTGAAATGTATTCTTGTACACGTGAAATGTATTCTTGTACACGTGTAATGTATTCTTGTACACGTTTAATGTATTCCTCTCCTTCTGTAATGTATTTCTATAGACATGTAATGTATTCTTGTACACGTGTAATGTATTCCTGTACACGTGTAATGTATTCTTGTACACGTTTAATGTATTCCTCTCCTTCTGTAATGTATTTCTGTAGACATGTAATGTATTTCTGTAGACATGTAATGTAATCTTGTAGACGTGTAATGTATTCTTGTACACTTGTAATGTATTCTTGTACACGTGCAATGTATTCTTGTACACGTGTAATGTATTCTTGTACACGTGTAATGTATTCATCTTCATCTGTAATGTATTTCTGTAGACATGTAATGTATCTCTGTAGACATGTAATGTATTCTTGTACACGTGTAATATATTCTTGTACACGTGTAATGTATTCCTCTCCTTCTGAAAAGTATTTCACTACACATGTAATGTATTATTGTACATGTGTAATGTATTCTTGTACATGTGTAATGTATTCTTGTACACGTGTAATGCATTCTTGTACACGTGTAATGTATTACTGTACACGTGTAATGTATTTTTGTACACATGCAACGTATTCGTGTACACGTGTAATGTATTCTTGTACACATGTAATGTATTCCTCTCCTTCTGAAAAGTATTTCTCTACACATGTATTGTATTCTTGTACACATATAATGTATTCCTTTACACGTGCAATGTATTCTTCTACACGTGTAATGTATTCTTGTACACGTGCAATGTATTCGTGTACACATGCAATGTATTCTTATACACATGCAATGAATTCTAGTACACGTGTAATGTATTCTTGTACACGTGTAATGTATTATTGTACACATGTAATGTATTCCTCTCCTTCTGAAAAGCATTTCTCATTACATGTAATGTATACTTGTACACGAGTAATGTATTCTTGTACACGTGTAAAGTATTCTCGTACACATGTAATGTATTCTTGTACACGTGTAATGTATTCTTGTACACGTGTACTGTATTCTTGTACACGTGTAATGTATTCCTCTCCTTCTGAAAAGTATTTCTGTAGACATGTAATGTATTCTTGTACACGTGTAATGTCTTCTTGTACATATGTAATGTATTCTTGTACACGTGTAATGTATTCTTGTACACGTGTAATGTATTCTTGTACACATGTAATGTATTCTTGTACACGTGTAATGTATTCCTGTACACGTGTAATGTATTGTTGTACACGTGTAATGTATTCCTCTCCTTCTGTAATGTATTTCTGTAGACATGTAATGTATTCTTGTACACGTGTAATGTATTCCTCTCCTTCTGTAATGTATTTCTGTAGACTTGTAATGTACTTCTGTAGACATGTAATGTATTTCTGTAGACATGTAATATATTCTTGTACACGTCTAATGTATTCTTTTACACGTGTAATGTATTCTTGTAAACGTGTAATGTATTCTTGTACACGTGTAATGTATTCTTGTACACGTGTAATGAATTCTTGTACACATGTAATGTATTCTTGTACACTTGTAATGTATTCCTCTCCTTCTGTTATGTATTTCTGTAGATATGTAATGTATTCTTGTACATGTGTAATGTATTCCTCTCCTTATGTAATGTATTTATGTAGACATGTAATGTATTTCTGTAGACATTTAATGTATTTCTGTAGACATGTAATGTATTTCTGTAGACATTTAATGTATTCTTGTACACGTGTAATATACTCTTGTACACGTGTAATGTATTCTCGTACACGTGTAATGTATTCTTGTACAATGTAATGTATTTCTGTACACATGAAATGTATTCTTGTACACGTGTGATGTATTCTTGTGCACATGTAATGTATTCTTGTAAACGTGTAATGTATTCTTGTACACGTGGAATTATTCTTGGACACATGTAATGTATTCCTGTACACGGGTTATGTATTCTTATATATGTGTAATGTATTCTTGTACACGTGGAATTATTCTTGTACACATTTAATGTATTATTGTACACATGTAATGTATTCGTGTACACATTTAATTTATTCTTGTACACATGTAAAGTATTCTTGTACACATGTAATGTATTCTTGTACACATGCAATTCATTCTTGTACGCGTTTAATGCATGCTTGTACACGTGTAATGTATTCTTGTACACATGTAATGTATTTTTGTACATGTGTAATGTACACTTGTGCACATGTAATGTATTCTTGTACACATGTAATGCATTCTTATACACATGTAATGCATTCTTGTACACATGTAATGTATTCTTGAACACGTGTAATGTATTCTTGTACACATATAATGTATTCGTGTACACGTGTAATGTATTCGTGTACACGTGTAATTATTCTTGTACACCTGTAATGTATTCTTGCACAAGTAATGTATTCGTGTACACGTGTAATGTATTCTTGTACACGTGTAATGTATTCTTGTACACATGTAATGTATTCTTGTACACATGTAATGTATTCCTGTACACGTGTAATGTATTCTTGTACATGTGTAATGTATTCTTGTACACATGTAAACTATTCTTGTACACTTGTAATTATTCTTGTACCCGTGTAATGTATTCTTGTACACATGTAATATATTCCTGTACACGTGTAATGCATTCTTGTACATGTGTAATGTATTCTTGTACACATGAAATGTATTCTTGTACACATGTAATGTATTCTTGTACTCATTTAATGTATTCTTGTACACGTGTAATGTATTCTTGTACACGTGTAATGTATTCTTGTACACGTGTAATGTATTATTGTACACATGTAATGTATTCCTCTCCTTCTGTAATGTATTTCTGTACACATGTAATGTATTCGTGTACATGTAATATATTCTTGAACACATGTAATGCATTCCTCTTCTTCTTAATGTATTTCTGTACACATGTGATGTATTCTTGTACACGTGTAATGTATTCTTGTACAAGTGTAATGTATTCTTGTACACATGTAATGTATTCTTGTACACATGTAATGTATTCTTGTACACTTGTAATGTATTCTTGTACATGTTTAATGTATTCTTGTACACGTGTAATGTATTCTTGTACACGTGTAGTGTATTCTTGAACACAAGTAATGCATTCCTCTCCTTCTGTAATGTATTTCTGTACACACGCAATGTATTCTTGTACACGTGTAATGTATTCTTGTACAAGTGTAATGTATTCTTGTACACATGTAATGTATTCTTGTACACATGTAATGTATTCTTGTACACGTGTAATGTATTCTTGTACATGTTTAATGTATTCTTGTACAATTGTAATGTATTCTTGTACACGTGTAGTGTTTTCTTGAACACAAGTAATGCATTCCTCTCCTTCTGTAATGTATTTCTGTACACACGCAATGTATTCTTGTACACGTGTAATGTATTCTTGTACACATGTAAAGTATTCTTGTGCACGTGTAATGTATTCTTGTAAATGGTTAATGTATTCTTGTAAACGTGTAATGGATTCTTGTACATGTGTAATGTATTCTTGAACACGTGTAATGCATTTCTCTCCTTCTGTAAGGTATTTCTGTACTCATGTGATGTATTCTTGTACACGTGTAATGTATTCATGTACATGTGTAATGTATTATTGTACACATGTAATGTATTCTTGTACACGTGTAATGTATTCTTGTACACTTGAAATGTATTCTTGTCCACGTGTAATGTATTCTTGTACACGTGTAATGTATTCTTGTACACGTGTAATGTATTCTTGTACACATGTAATGTATTCTTGTACACGTGTAATGTATTCTTGTACACATGTAATGTATTACCGTACACGTGCAATGCATTCTTGTACACGTGTAATGTATTCTTGTACACATGTACTGTATTCTTGTACATGTGTAATGTATTCTTGTACACGTGTAATGTATTATTGTACACTTGTAATGTATTCTTGTACACGTGTAATGTATTATTGTACATGTGTAATGTATTCTTGTACCCATGTAATGTATTCTTGTACACGTGTAATGTATTCTTGTACACATGTAATGTATTCTTGTACACGTGTAATGTATTATTTTACGCGTGTAATGTATTATTAATTATTTAGTTAATTAGTCGCAGTTCCAACTTCACGGCAACGGGTCGTCCCCATATTGCTCCGTTCTTGTGCCAGTGAATATCACAAAATGCTCCTCACTGCCCCATGTGAACAATGGAATAAACAGGAGTGTCGGCAAGCCATCAGCCCGCACAGGTACACTGTGCATAATGCCGCTGCCAGAATGCCAACACAAAAGTCCTCCACGAAAAATACAGTTCATCGTCGATGAAAACGGCAGTCATTAGAAAGACTTCATTGATCGGGGTTTTATCCCATATGGTTCGGTCTCTTTCTGCATGGTGACCCGCCGAAAGTGCAGCACAAAGCACGAACTCCGTAGCTACAGTGATGACTCCCAAGAGTCTCCTGAAAAATGCACTCGTGAACCGAAAAGGCAAACGAGCAAATCCAGCAACAGCCGGCCGTCATCGTTCCGAACATGCAGTTCACGTGAAAAACAACCACGGACAGATGCAAAAGCATTCCACGTGAAATTCACAGATCACAGTGTCGCGCCACTCAGTAGCAGGGCGACGGAACCATAGCCTCCTTAGTCGCCTCTTACGACGTGCATGGCAGGCAACAGTATTACTATTCTTTGCTCCCCTGTATGGGCCCCGGCAACACACGGGCGGTAATGTATTATTGAACACTTCTAATGTATTCCTCTCCTTCTGTAATGTATTTCTGTACACATGTAATGTATTCGTGTACATGTAATGTATTCTTGAACGCATGTAATGCATTCCTCTCCTTCTGTAATGTAATTCTGTACACATGTGATGTATTCTTGTACACGTGTAATATATTCCCATACACCTGTAATGGATTCTTGTACACATGTAATGCATTCCTCTCCTTTTGTAATTTTTTTCTGTACACATGTAATGTATTCTTGTACACGTGTAATGTAGTCCCATACACCTGTAATATATTCTTGTACAAGTGTAATTTATTCCCATACACCTGTAATGGATTCTTGTACACATGTAATGTTTTCCTCTCCACCTCAAGTAATATATTTATCCCCACATGTAAGATAGTCCACTCAAAATGTAATTTATTCCTCTCAAACTGTAATGTGTTCCTCTCCAACTGTAATATATGTATTACCACATGTAAGGTATTCCTCTCAAAATGTAATGTATTGCCCTCCAGGTATAATGTATTCCTGTTCATGTATTATTGAATGCCTAGTCTACATCTTCATGTCACGTTATCATGTATTCCAATGTTGTTTGAGTCTCCGCTGCCCTATCTCCAGTTCAGATATCTACCATGATGTTGCTTGCCGTAATCACCATCTGTGCTGTGATGTTCTCAGTGAACGATGGAGCTTTCGGTGAGTAATCTAACATAATAGCATCTGTGTGAATGTTCATGGTGAGTGAGGGAGTATTAAGAGAAGACGAGGGAATGCTGAGAGAAGGAGGTACAGAAACAAAAGAGCAGGAATAAGAAGATTCAGAAGCAAAGTCGAGGGAATGGCACTGAAAATGTTAGGGTAGGCTATTGGAACTGTCGTAGTGCCAGGTAGAGATGTACTGGAACATGTAAGGATGGGCTATTGGAACTGTCGTAGTGCCAGGTAGAGATGTAGTAGGACATATAAGGTAGGCTATTGGAACAGCAGTAGTGCCAGGTAGAGATGTACTGGAACATGTAAGGTAGGCTATTGGAACTGTCGTAGTATCAGGTATAGATGTACTGGAACATGTAAGGTAGGCTATTGGAACAGCAGTAGTGCCAGGTAGAGATGTACTGGAACATGTAAGGTAGGCTATTGGAACTGTCGTAGTATCAGGTATAGATGTACTGGAACATGTAAGGTAGGCTATTGGAACAGCAGTAGTGCCAGGTAGAGATGTACTGGAACATGTAAGGGGAGGCTATTGGAACTGCCGTAGTGTCAGGCAGAGATGTACTGGAACATGTAAGGTAGGCTATTGGATCTGTCGTAGGGCCAGGTAGAGATGTACTGGAACATGTAAGGGTGGGCTATTGGAACTGTCATAGTGCCAGACAGAGATGTACTGGAACATGTACGTGTGGGCTATTGGAACTGTCATAGTGGCAGGCAGAGAGTTACTGGAACATGTAAGTGTGGGCTATTGGAACTGTCATAGTGGCAGGCAGAGAGTTACTGGAACATGTAAGTGTGGGCTATTGGAACTGTCATAGTGGCAGGCAGAGAGTTACTGGAACATGTAAGGGTGGGCTATTGGAACTGTCATAGTGGCAGGCAGAGAATTACTGGAACATGTAAGGGTGGCATATTGGAACTGTCATAGTGCCCGGCAGAGAGGTACTGGAAAATGTAAGGGTGGGCTATTGGAACTGTCATAGTGCCAGGCAGAGATGTACTGGAACATGTAAGGGTAGGCTATTGGAACTGCCGTTTTGTAGGGCAGAAAGGTACTGTGAAATTTAAGGGTGGGAGTAAGGTAATAGTGTGGGCTTGGCAGAAATACTGTATCGATTGTAGTAGAGTACTTTTTACCAGGGCTATATCTATTGTACCAGAGTGTGCTGGGAACCAAGGCTATATCTATTGTACCAGAGTGTGATGGACATCAGGGCTATATCTATGGTACCAGAGTGTGCTGGGAACTAAGGATATATCTATTGTACCAGAGTGTGCTAAGCACCAAGGATATATCTATTGTACCTTAGTGTTCTGGGCACCAGGGCTATATCTATTGTGCCAAAGTGTGCTGGACACCAGAGCTATATCTATGGTAGCAAAGTGTGATGGGCAAGGGGGCTATATCTATTTTTAGTTAGTTATTTAGTTAATTAGTCGCGGTTCCAACTTCACGGCAACGGGTCGTCCCCATAATGCTCCATTCCTGTGCCAGTGAATATCACACAAAATGCCCCTCACTGCCCTATGTGAAGAATGGAACAGACAGGAGTGTCGGCAAGCCAACATCCCGCACAGGTGTACTGTGCATAATGCCGCCGCCAGAATGCCAACACAAAAGTACTGCACGAAAAATACAGTTCATCGTCAATGGAAACCGTAGTCACCAGAAAGACTTCATTGAGCCGGGTTTTATCCCATATGGCTCGGTCTCTTTCCGCAGGGCAACCCACCGAAAACGCAACACAAAGCACGAACTCCGTAGCTACAGCGACGACTCCCAGGAGTCTCCTGAAAAAAAGCACTCGTGAACCGAAAAGGCAAACCAGTCAATTCAGCAACAGCCGGCCGTTATCGTTCCGAATATGCAGTTCACGCTAAAAACAACTGCGGACAGATGCAAAAGCATTCCACGCAAAATTCACAGGTTACAGTGGTGCGCCACGCACTCACTCAGTAGTAGGGCGACGGAACCATAGCCTCCTTAGTCGCCTCTTACGACGTGCATCTGTTGTACCATCTGTATCTATTGTATCAGAGTGTACTGGACACCGAGGCTATATCTATTGTACATTAGTGTGCTGCACTCCAGGGTTATATCTATTGTACCAGTGTGTACTGGACACCAGTGCTATATCTAATGTACCAAAATGTGCTGCGCAACAGGGCATTATCTATTATACCAAAGTATGCTGGACATCAGGGCTATATATATTGTGCCAGAGTATGCTATACATCAGGGATATATCTATTCTACCAGAGTGTGCTGGGCACCAGGTCTATATATATATTTTACCAGAGTAAGCTGGACATCAGGGCTAGATCTATCGTACCAGAGTGTACCGTACACTGGTGCTATATCTATTGTACTTTAGTGTGCTACAAACCAGGGCTATATCTATTGTACCAGAGTCTGCTTAACTTCAGGGATACAACTATAGGGAATGTTCAGGTTTATCAATAGTTCTGATGTTGTTGCTATGTCATGGCAAATATCGTCCCACAGAAAGATGTCGGTGAGATACACAAGACAGAAGCAGCCAAGATTAGCCTAATAAATTGTGTGGAAATCACTGGGACGTAGTCGAGTTATACTCTCTTCTGAGTATGAGAACTATAATGCCATGAGTTAATGTAAGACGAGCAAGAGCTTTTTTATACATACCCCGACTAACTAAGTGGCAGGTGTGGAGACTCGTCCGGGATCACCTGCCACATAGTTATCCGGGGTATGTATAACATAGTCTTTAAGCGAATCATGATGTAAAGATTTTTTGGACATGTTATGAGAAGAAATGGAGTGGAGAACGTGGTGATAACTGGCAAGATCGAAGGGAACAGACCAAGAGGAAGACCGAGAGGAAAATACCTGGATGGCTTGGCCACATGGCATGGACGAGACAGGAACACTGAGCTGATCCACGACACTGGTGATCGAGTGAAATGGCGAGTCATGACCGCTCACGCTTTCCGGCATGGAACATGATTGATTGATTGATAACATAGTTCTGATTCGTCGAACATTAACTCACGGTATTATGGTTTTCACACCCCGAAGACATTAGAACTCGACTGCGTCCCAGTGATTTCCACACAATTTATTAGGTGCACTACTCGCACAGTGTACACGCTGACCTGGACATTCTTTGCTTCCGCACACCGCACTCCTTAAATGTCATCTGTAGTCACCTGTCGGAAGTGGACCGTGCTTCATCTCAGCTGTCGTCATTATCTGTTCTAATGTCTTGTCGAATGAAGTACTATGTGAGTAATGAAGCAGCTACTTACATTTGGCCACCATTGAAAATGACACTACAATAGACACTGGGCTCAACGCTCGCTAGATCTCACAATGTCATGTCACATTAACTTAGACTCCTTGCCATCGCCATAGCCTTTCACATTCGGCTGGCATGACTACAAACCAGAGTGGCTTTCGGCTCCATCTCTAATTATGAGCCATTTGTAAATTGCCTTCACTCTATTCCAGATTCTGTATCATCGTTGCGAAATATAATTGCTAAATGCTGAATCCACGCGAACACACTAGTTGGTATATTCGAAGTCTTCACTAACAAAGTAGTTTGTAAACTTTATAACACAGCTGTTGGTAAACTTTATATCAGCACAGAGCCGTGATGGTAATCCATGAAGGCCAAGCACTCAACTGACTGTCCGCGCCTGTCCTTGCTTGGCTACCGTCTAACGCATCATGTTTCACGTGGTCTCCTGAATACTGCGCGCAGATGTGTACCTTCCCTGCCTGTCTTGAGCAGTAATCGATTATACTGACTGACCCCTTTCGTTCGAGTTATCTGTACTGATTGACCTAAACACTATAGTTTCTTCTCTGCTTATATTAACTCATTTCCGACCTATCTGACTCATGGCAGTCAGATCCCATCAATATCAGAATGTAGGGCAGCCATTGTCAGTGACGATAGGTCAGATCCCTTCAATACCAACATGTAGGGCATACATTACCAGTGACGATTATGTCAGGTCCCATCAATACCAGAATGTAGGGAATACATTGTGAGTGATGATTAGGTCAGGTCTCGTCAATACCAGAATGTAGGGCAGTCATTGTCAGTGACGATTTAGGTCTGGTCCCACCTGCCATGTTTCTTTTCATATATTGCCTCTTTACTGTCCTGGCTGGCATCTATTATGACATCACTTATGTATACTGTCACTCAACTCAAATCATCAGCCATTGAAACATCGTGTCATATTGTACACAATTTTATTGAGTACACCCAGCTGTACCAGCAAACCCACTGGCAAAACGCCGCCTTGTTTACTAGGCAGCTGGTTCAGATCCTAGTCAGTGATTGTCTGTCGTGGGTGCCTCTAGCTGTGCCAATCATGGCGTATATTTCTGTGTCCGTTGTCTCGACACATCTACACATGTGTATCTGCCTAACATATTGACAAAATATATGAAAAATGGCCCAACTTACAGTAAGTACTCCTGTGAATTAATTATCCCTCATTGTCACATATCTCCGGTGGCTACGAAAATCATCACACACACCTAACTCCAGTCTTGGCAAATTCGCCCCATTGCCGTAGCTTTTAGCAAGCACAACCCATTCGCTAGTTGTACAGAAGATTATTATTCTGCTGTGCCAGTAGTTCAAGCATGGATCACTGCAAAATATCTTGCGTGCTGTTTATGCATTATTGTAAGGACATAACGACGCTCCTAAAACCTTAACAGTTGTTGACAGTTCAAGCCCTGGATCTCGAATGAGTTCTAATGTACTTCACTGCTGAGTTCAGCACTTAATCACTTGCCTGTCACGGATATCATTGCTTGCACGGGTAGGTCTTGAACTCTGCTCGCCAGTACTCGGTAAACCTAAGTAAAAGGGATTCAACTCTTCTTTCGATAACCCTTCCGGTTTCTCTCCCCTTGACTCTTGCCTTCACTGAATGTATCCCTGTGCTTTGCTATCAAGGGATTAAACTTCGCTACTGCTCTAATAACCTGGCTTCGATCGTCCCTAGATGCAAGTCATCGATTGTATCATGGCAATATGACCTCCCCTGTTTTCTCGAAATGTGTTTACACATTTTGAAAATCTTGTGGTGATTCAGCTGTCTTGACATTATACAATGATGTCCAGTCAGGTCACGTAATTCTTTGACCGTCCCTAGATTCATGTCATAAATTGTATCATGGCACCACCAATAGCAGAATGTAGAGCAAACATTGACAGTGAGGATTAGGTCAGGTACCACCAATACCAGAATGTAGGGCATCCATTGTCAGTGATTAGTATGTCAGGTCCCAACAATACCAGATTGTAATTCAACCAAGGTTCACACTTCTGTTTGGCTTTTGTTCCCAGGGGATGTAGCTTTCTCTGCGGTGGTCAGCGACGACAGGAACTATCAAACTAATGACATTGTGAAGTTCGACAATGTTTATGTTAACATTGGTAACGCCTACAACAGTGACACCGGCATCTTTACCGCCACCAAGGTAAGCCTTCACTTGTTCTCCACCGCCAGTCTCTAGTGCTCTCGTGTCTTCACAACCATCAAGGTAGACAAACGTTCTAGTTTTCTTAAGATGCAGTTATGTTCATTCAATTGTTTGTTCCACGTTTTCATTCGATACGTTCTTCAGGTTGTCAATTGCTAGCTTCACTTTATTTTGTTAGCAGAATGTCTCCACATCAACTGTTGCGAAAGGGGGACAACACTTGAGATCAATATGTCATTTAAGAGATGTCGTCTCCCTTTGACTGTCTCTGTTTTCTAAATGTCTGCTCGTCTAGTCGAAGCTTTCTTAATTTCCATCAGTTTGTCAGAGTCTGCATTTGTGCGAGTACTACCATATCCTCATGCATTCTTGCTTATATATGAACAATTCTTTCATTCAGTAGCTTGTTCTTTGCGGAACCTCGCTTCCCCCCCCCCCCCTACCCCCCCCCCCCCCAAAAAAAAAAAAAAACTTCCGGAATACTTCTAGGTCATAAGCAAGATGTCCGATACACCCATCTGGAGACCATTCGCCTCATCCTGCACCCATCTTCTCTTTGGTCTTCCTCTTCCTCTCTTCCCAGGTCTATACCCTCCATTACTATTATCTCGAAACATTCATAACGCTTCAAGTGACCAAAATATTTCAATCGTCTTTCTTTTATCATCTTTAATAGCAAACCTTCTTCAGTATTCAGCTCTTAAAGTATGCATGTATTTGTTTTCTTCTTTATTAAAGACTAGCTGACCCGGCCCAGCTTCGCTCAGCTCCTGGCGGGGATCTGTCTGTCTGTCTGTCTGTCTGTCTGTCTGTCTGTCTGTCTGTCTGTCTGTCTGTTTGTCTATCTGTCTGTCTTCTATCTGTCTGTCCGACCCAGCCCTACTTCGCCAGGACCTGGTGGGGAGCATCTCATTTAATACGTATAAGTAGTCATATAAGCTTCCGTTCCCGACTGTCTGTCTGTCTGTCTGTCTGTCTGTCTGTCTGTCTGTCTGTCTGTCTGTCTTCTGTCCTCTGGTGGGGAGCATCTCATTTAATTCATATAAGTAGTCATATAAGCTCCCGTTCCCGACTATCTGTCTGTCCGTCTATCTATCTGACCCGGCGCGGCTTCGCCCAGCTGCTGGCGCGGAGCGTCTCATTAAATTCATATAACAAAACAAAATTAACTTCAGAATGTCCTTCCACACACCATCCATTATTTTTAATAAAAACTGTTTTGAATTACCTACATGACTGTAGATAACTTCTTTAAACATAAAAAGATGAGTTTGAAAATTGTCACTATTTAAATAGATGCATTATTTTTATGAAAACTTTGAAAATGCCTTAAAGATTATATCACTATTTATTATAACTCATATGCCTGTAAATAACTGTAGACAAAGAGTTTATAAATCTTTGAAAACAATGCAACAATCAATATATATAAAACTAGCTGACACGGCCCGGCTTCGCCCAGACTCTGGTGGGGAGCATCTCATTTAATTCATATAAGTAGTCATATAAGCTCCCATTCCCGACTGTCTGTCTGTCTGTCTATCTATCTGTCTGTCTGTCTGTCTGTCTGTCTGTCTGACCCGGCCCAGCCCATGGTGGAGAGCATCTCATTTAAATCATATAAGTAGTCATATAAGATCCCGTTCCCGACTATCTGTATGTCTGTCTGTCTTGGGTAAATGGAGGAGGGAGGAGGAAGAGGGAGGTGGAGGAGGGAAGAGGAGGGAGGAGGAGGGAGGAGGAGACAGGAGGAATAGGAGGGAGGAGGAGGGATTAGGAAGAGGAGGGAGGAGTAGGGTGGAGGAGGAGGGGGAGGAGGAGGGAGGAGGAAGAGGGAGAAGGAGGGAGGAGGAGATCGCAGGAGGAGGAGGAGGAGGAGAGGGAGGAGGAGGAGGGAGAGGGAGGAGGAGGGAGGAGGAGGAGAGAGTAGGCGGAGGGAGGAGGCGGAGGGAGCAGGAAGAGGGAGGAAGAGGGGAGGAGGAGGAGGGAGGAGAAGGAGGAGGGAGGAGTAGAGAGTGGGAGGGAAGGAGGAGGCGGAGGGAGGAAGAGGGAGGAGGAAGAGGGAGAAGGAGGAGGGAGGAGAAGGAGGGAAGAGGATGAGAGGGAGGAGGAGGAAGAGGGAGGAGGAGGAATGTGAAGGGAGGAGGAGGGAGGAGGTAGAGGGAGGAGGAGGAGGAGGAGGGAGGAGGATAGAGGAGGAGGGATGAGGAGGAAGAGGGAGGAGGAGGAATGTGAAGGGAGGAGGAGGGAGGAGGTAGAGAGAGGAGGAGGAGGGAGGAGGAGAATGGAGGAGGAGGGATGAGGAAGAGAGGGAGGAGGAGGGGGGAGGAGGGGAGGAGGAGGGAGGAAGAAGGAGGAGGGAGGAAGACGGATGAGGGGGAGGAGGGAGGGGTAGGGGGGGGAGGAGGAGAAGGAGGAGAAGGGAGGAGGAGGAGGGAGCAGGAGGAAGGAGGAGGGAGGAGGAGGAAGAGGGAGGAGGAGGGAGGAGAAAGAGAGAGGAGGGAGGAGGAAGAGAGAGGAGGGAGGAGGAGGGAGGAAGAGATAGGCGGAGAGAGGAGGAGGAGGGAGGAGGAGGAGTAGGGATGAATAGGAGGGAGGAGAAGGGAGGAGGAGGGATTAAGAGAAAGAGGGGGGAAAGGGGAGAAAATCAAATCAAATCAAATCAACTTTATTAGGGTCACAAATTGGGCGCGCAGGCCCGTCTACATTCGGCCCTTCCAATCACTCGTCTTTCGTTCATCAAGAGCATTATACATTTACATAGGAAGAAAAATAAACATTGTGAAATGAATGTTGTAAACATAAACAAGGCTAAACATGGAGAAAAATGTGTACATAAAAAGTATGTGACGTAAAAGTAGTGATGCCAGCGCGTCCCACACACACACACACACACCACACACACTCTCTCTCTCTCTCTCATTCACTCTCACTCTCACTCATTCACTCACACACACACACTCTCACTCATTCACTCTCCCGCTCACTCATTCACTCTCCCGTTCACTCATTCACTCTCCCGCTCACTCATTCACTCTCCCGCTCACTCATTCACTCTCACGCTCACTCATTCTGTCTCTCCCGCTCACTCATTCACTCTCCCGTTCAATCATTCACTCTCCCGCTCACTCATTCACTCTCCCGCATTCACTCTCATGCTCACTCATTCACTCTCACGCTCACTCATTCACTGTCCCGCTCACTCATTCACTCTGCCGCTCACTCATTCACTCTCACTCATTTACTCACACGCCCACTCATTCACTCTCACGCTCAATCATTCACTCTCCCGCTCACTGATTCACTCTCACGCTCACTCATTCACTCTCACGCTCACTCATTCCTTCTCACGCTCACTCATTCACTCTCACTCATTCACTCTCACGCTCACTCAATCACTCTCACGCTCACTCATTCACTCTCACTCATTCACTCTCACGCTCACTCAATCACTCACGCTCACTCATTCACTCTCACACTCACTCATTCACTCTCACGCTCACTCATTCACTCTCCCGCACACTCATTCACTCTCCCGCTCAATCATTCACTCTCCCGCTCACTCATTCACTCTCACTAATTCACTCTCCCGCTCACTCATTCACTCTTCCGCTCACTCATTCACTCTCACGCTCACTCATTCACTCTCACGCTCACTCATTGTCTCTCATTCACACTAACTCACTCTCTCACTCAAACTATAGTAATGAACATAAGTTTAGATTATACATGATAAAATCAAATGGTATTTGAGGAGGGAGGAGGAGGAGGAAGAGGGATGAGGAGGGAGGAGGAGGGAGGAGGGAGGATGAGGAGGGAGGGAGGAGGAGAGGGAGGATGGTGAAGGAGGAGGAGGAGGAGGGAGGAGGGTGAAGGAGGAGGAGGAGGGGGAGGAGGGAGGGGGAGGAGGAGGGAGAAGGAGGAGGAGGGAGGAGGGAGGAGGAGAACGTAGGTGGGGGAGGATGAGAAGGGAGGAGGGAGAGGGAGGAGGAGGGAGGAGGAGGAGAGAGGAGGAGGGAGGAGGTGGAGGGAGAAGGAGGAGGGAGGAAGAGGTAGAAGGAGGAGGGAGAAGGAGGGAGGAGGAGACAGGAGGAATAGGAGGGAGGAGGAGGGATTAGGAAGATGAGGGAGGAGTAGGGTGGAGGAGGAGGGGGAGGAGGAGGGAGGAGGAAGAGGGAGAAGGAGGGAGGAGGAGAGAGGAGGAGGAGGAGGAGGAGGAGAAGGGAGTAGGAGGAGGGAGAGGGAGGAGGAGGGAGGAGGAGGAGAGAGTAGGCGGAGGGAGGAGGCGGAGGGAGCAGGAAGAGGGAGGAAGAGGGAGGAGGAAGAGGGAGAAGGAGGGAGGAGAAGGAGGAGGGAGGAGGAAGGAGGAGTAGAGAGTGGGAGGAGGGAGGAGGCGGAGGGAGGAAAGAGGGAGGAGAGAGGGAGAGGGAGGAGGAGGCAGGAGGTAGTAGGATGATTGATTGCCATCCCACAGGTTATATGTTATCGCGGACCTCAGAGAGAAGTGTCTATGTAGAAGACCATTTCCTGGACGTACGTATTTTGGGAGGGGGAGGAGGGAGGAGGGAGGAGGAGGAAGAAGAAAAAAAAACACTACGACAGTTGGCATCTCTGGAATGAAAGGAAGGCGTGTAGAAAATTTCATCTCAATCGGATGGGCCGTTCGCGAGCGTATAAAGGACATACATACAGACAGACATACAGACAGAGATACGGACAGAGATACGGACATCCTAATTTATATATAAGAAGATATATAACTATGCTATTAAAAGTTATGCTCCTTGAAATAACTTTTCGTAAATTAAGTCCCCTCGCTATATATAAATGATAATGTAAATTTAAATATTAAATTTTCGTAATTAAATAGCTGATTGTACACTAACAAATTATGACAGTTGGCTGCACGGGAATGAAAAGAATGCATGTAGAAAATTTCATCTCAATCGGATGGACCGTTATCGAACGCATCAAATACATCCCTATACATATACATACATCGTCTTTTATATATATATAGATATTCTTAGAATCCGTTTAGCCCGTCAAGTTAAAGAGCAGCTGACAGATAATTGTAAGGTTATGGTCTCCAACTTCACTACGGTAGGCAGAAGATCTTTTTTGGAGATAATGGCTACTGCCATCGACCTGTATGGTAATTGCTAACGAGGAACGAAATGGCAACATATCTTCTGCACAGATGCCAAGAATGTAATGTGTTATAGTTTGATAGAAAATCAGAGAAAAGGTGTAAATGGGTGCTCCACAGTAGTAGCCTAGCCAGGTAGGGGTAGTCATGTGCACAAGGTGACTCCTGACCCCCAACAAGTGACTAAGTGCAACATATTAACACCATTTACAATGGGAACATGGAAAGTTAGAACTATGAATGGGTCTGGCGAATTGGCCAATATCAAGAAAGAAATGAGAAAATTTAATATTAACATTTTAGGAAGGAAGAAATACCACAATGTAATATACAAGTAAATGGGCATATTCTTAAACAAGTGAATCTGTACAGCTATCTCGGAACAGTCATAACATCTGATGGGAGATGCCTTGAAGAGATTAGAACAAGAATTGCCATGGCGAAAGTGGCCTTTTGCAAGACGAAAACATGCTGACCAATAAAAAGATATCAATTGAAACGAGAATCAGACGCTTTATATGTTCGTTTCAATCATTGTATAGTATTCAGCCAGTCTGTGTGGTGGTGGCTCGGGAACGTTTTGCGACTACTTAGTTCCAGTATTTATTTCCAGCGACGATTCTACGTAGTCTTTCTCCACGGTCCTTCATTTGATCACTCACGAGGATGACATAATGGATGACAATGTTCTCTTAGTATTGAACGCTGATGTTTCTGGGTTAAAGTGTAATACACTTTATAATATGCACTTCATCTCTGACCCGTAAATTACATACCGAATGTAAACAAACATTGAAATCTGCTGTACAATCTCCAGATTAAAATTTTATTTTTGGGGGTGAACATAATGATACGGCTATATTCTAAATTTTACCATCATTTTACCTCAGTTGGTTACTGATATATGGATGTTTCTATGGAGGCAAACACATGTGAATGAACTATAGGAGTAGTTTACTATAGTAGTACGATGATGTACACCCTTTGTTAATGATAAGTGTATAGACTTGGGTAGGCTGATAACTACTCTAAAATAAATAAATCAACCTATGAGCTGTGAGTCTGGTGGTAATCCCCTTTTATTCCCCACAAACAATCCTAGCATAGAGACCATTGTATTCCCCATACTGTATAGGCAAGAAGCTATATGGAGACACGTCCCTTAGTGTTAACGTTACTTGTTACGCAGTTACATGAAATAGAATGACTGGCTCTCCTATCAAAAACACACTGATACTCCCTCGGAGGGAACTAATATTTACAATGATTATATTGCAACACAGAGAACTAGCCATAAAATCAGAAATGGAAATAGTTAGCGTTAAGTTGATCACAAGAAATGGAAATAGTTAGCGTTAAGTTGATCACTGGAATAGCGCCGACCGTCAGGCTGACTAAAGGTCACACGTGTCGCGTGCCAACATCTTAACCTGTAGTTGTCATTCAACCCCAGAAGTAATGATATCACTCCTAGTGA
>OY992888.1:2104771-2151134 GCA_963921405.1 Cepaea hortensis | reverse complement strand
CCTCCTCCTTCATTCTTCCTCCCTCTCCCTCCCTCCTCCTCCCCCTCCTCCTACCCTCCTTCTCCTCCCTCCTCCTAATCCCTTTTTTCTCCTCCCTCCTTCTCCTCCTCCTCATCCCTCCTTCCCTCCCTCCTCCTCCTCCTCTTTCCTCCTCCTCTCCCCCCTCCTCCTCCCACACCTCTTCCCTCCTCTACCTCGCTCCTCCTCCTCTCTTCCTCCTCCTCCCTCCCTCCTCCTCCCCTCCTCCCTCCCCTCCTCCCTCCTCCTTCTCCCTCCTCCTCCCTCCTCCTCCTCCTCTCTCCTCCTCCTCCCTCATCCTCCTCTCTCCTCCTCCTCCCTCATCCTCCCTCCTCCTCCCTCTTCCTCCTCCTCCCTCCTCCTAATCCCTCCTCCTCCCTCCTACTCCTCCCTCCTCCTGTCTCCTCCTCCTCCTCCCTCCTCCTCCTCCCTCCGCCGAATATGAATTAAATTATATGCTCCCCACCAGGGACTGGGCGAAGCCGGGCCACGTCGTCTTTTTTGGGAACGGGAACGGGGGCAGGGGCCGAATATGAATTAAATGAGACGCTCCATTTACCCAAGTTAATTGTTTGGGGAAGTTGTAAAGATCTTTTAAGTGCTCTTTCTAATAACAGACAGACAGACAGACAGACAGACAGACAGACAGACAGACAGTAGATAGTCGGGAACGGGAACGGGAGCTTATATGACTACTTAAATGAATTAAATGAGATGCTCCCCACCAGGAGCTGGGCGAAGCCGGGCCGGGTCAGCTAGTAGCCTTATAAAACTGACTTTATTGAAAGATTACGTTGCTTCGAATATACTTATTAAACTGGATTCATTAAAAGATTACAGTACCTCTAATTGACTTATTAAACCGGCTTCATTGAAAGATTACAATACCACTAACATACCTATTAAACCGGCTTCATTGAAATATTACAGTACCATTAATAGACTTATTGAACTGGATTCATTGAGAGATTACAATACCACTTATAGACTTATTCAACGTAGTGTATTGATCGATTACAATATTATGCGTGTATGAACACATTGCCATCAGTGAATTATTACATTAACAGAAGCAGAGAGTTAAAAATAACATCTCCTAATCATAGATTGCAATAATAGTGATGATTTATTACCTATCAGTAATGATTAATAACAATAACAGAAATAATTTTAATAAACAAAATTGATGATATATTACAAAAACAGTGATGATTTATTACAATATCAGTGATGATTTATTACAACAAAAGTGATGATTTATAACAATGGCAGTGATGAATTATCACAATAACAGTGACAACTTATTACATATCAGTGATGATTAATAACAATAATAGCGATGAGTTATAATAAACAAAAGTGATGATTGCTTTTTTAAATAATAATAGTGTTGATTTATTACAATAATAGTGATGATTTACTAAAATATCAAAAATTATTTATTATAACAACGGCGGTGATTTATTACAACAATAATGATGATATGCCAATAGCACTAGTAGTCTTATTTCAATGACTGTTGCCCAGTCGGAATAATATAGACAGACTAAATATAATAAACATGAATATACTGATTACAAAAACATGAGTATACTGATTACAACAACATGAGTAGAAAAATTGAAATTGCAGTAGTAATATTATAAGAGTAACAGTGGTTTTCATATTACAATAACAATAGTAGACATTACAATAACAGTAGTATTTGAGATTGCTTTTATGAACGACCGGCACCCATACCATGACGTAAAAATAAAACCAACGCAAGACATTCGGCTGCAATATCGCCCGCAGCCCTGTTCCTAACGCAGGAATGCGGGATTACTAATTGCATCCGCTAACCCTTCACCGCGGAGACGGCACAATAACAATAGTAGTCAAATACAATAACAGTATTAGTCGCACCACATAAACTTTAATAATATTACAGTATCAGTTATGTCTCAATACAAAAGCATTAATAGACATATTACAATAACCGTTGTAGTCTTAGTACATTATCCGGAGTTGACTGATCAAAATAACAGTAGTAGTCTTATTACTGTCACAGGGGAAGAATATAAAGGATAGGAAGATATAATTTCCTATACTTAGGTGCTCAAAGACGAAGAAGTGCAACACTGACTTCTAGTGGGCCAGAGAAGAAAAGGATGATAGGAAGAAAGAGAAAAAGAGCACTTTATACATTCACCTCAATTAACAAGAAAAGATATAGAGAGTTAAACAGAAGACTCCAGGAGTTATTTAGGCGGGGGATATACTGTTGTATACCGCAGACAAAAGATTACACTGCTGGTCTGTAACAGGATCAATGAGTTTAGACAACAAACTATAAATTAAACAAAATAAATCATGAACAACAAAATTAGACTTTTATTGACAGAACTGCATGATTCAGGGACAAACAGACATCCCGACATGTCGCATAACTGACATATGCTGATATTGGAACCTATGTTCCCACTGTGGATATCACTGCTGCCTAACATCGCTATGAACATGACAGGGTACCCATCTCCACAAACCAGCAAGGACATGACAACAAAGAAGCCTCAACGTGAACAACAACGGTAACAGCAGGTATGGACTCTCTACTGATATCATCTCAGGACTCATGGACAGTCGGTACATACAGAAATTGGA
This sequence comes from Cepaea hortensis, assembly GCA_963921405.1. Lineage (NCBI taxonomy): Eukaryota > Metazoa > Mollusca > Gastropoda > Stylommatophora > Helicidae > Cepaea > Cepaea hortensis. The sequence goes on along the minus strand of OY992888.1, from coordinate 2,148,473 downwards.
ATCTGAAATCCCACAGTTGGAGATAGCTGCTGCCTAGCACCGACTGCAATGGCGGTCTCTAAATGACAGTGAGACCTCAACCATGTTCAGTTGAGTCAAAAGATAACCTCAGTGCCCACACAGGACACCCGCATCTCATGAGCCGACTGGGACTAGATACAGCAAAGAGCCATAGCATAACAAATAACAGAACTATAAATCTAGCAGCAAAGATGTAGTGGCATAAACAGGTACATGAATGGGGGTGTGTGTGGCCTAAAAACGACAATCGTCACTGTATGTGTTTGTAAAATGTGGGAGTTTGTTCATTGGGGGAGTTTGTTCATTGGAGTTTGTGGGTTGGAGGATGGTGGGGGAATGTGTGTGTGGGTGGATTCGTGGTGTGTGTGGGTGGGGTCAGGATGTGTGGGTGGGCTGAAGGGATTGTGTGGGTGGGTGCGAGGGTTTTGTGTGGGTACGTGGGGGATGTATGGGTTGGCGGGGAGATGTGTGTGTGGGTGGGGGTGTGTGTTTGGCTAGGCGGTTGTGGGTGAGTGGGTGGATGAGGATATGTGGGTGGATGATTGTTGGTGGGTTATGAAATGGGTGGGGGATGAGGAGGATATATGGGTGGGTGATTGTTGGTGGGTAATGGGATGGGTGGAGGATATGTGAGTGGGTGGGAAGATGTGTGTGGGTGGGGGGTGTGGGTTGGGGAATGCATGTGTGCTTGGGGTGTGGGTAGATGGGATGTGTGGTTGGTGGGAATGTGTGTGGGTGGGGAGATGTGTAGGTGTGGAGATGTGGTGGATGGGCATGTACGTGTGCCTGGGGTGTGTGTGTGTGTGGTTGGGTGGAAGATGTGTGGGTGAATAGGGGATGTGTGAGTGGGTGATAGATGTGTCTCATAACATGGTAATATGCATTGTTTATTTTTACAAAATTCATTTGACAATGTATTTCCTATGCACTATTGATGCAGGAAAGATGAGTGATTGAAAGGGCCGAATGTAAGACGGGCCTGCGTGCCCAGTTTGTTACCCTTTGAAAATAAAGTCCGTTCGTTCGTTCGTTCGTTCACTGAATCTCTCACTCAAACTACAGTAATGTAATAAGTTTATATTATATATGATAAAATCAAATGGTATTCAACTGATAATATGACAGAGGAGAATACACAAACATATGGAATCTCGTGTTACATAACATGGGTCTGCTCAACTCTCTCTCTCTCTCTCTCTCTCTCTCTCTCTCTCTCTCTCTCTCTCTCTCTCTCACTCTCTCTTCTTTCACATACACACACTCAGACGCATGCGGGCGCGCACGAACACACACTAACACATCCACTCTCCCACTGTCTCACTTTCTCTCTCTCTCTCTCTCTCTCTCTCTCTCTCTCTCTCTCTCTCTCTCTCACACACACACACACTCACTATTTCCCTCATTCATTCATCTCTCCATCTTCATTCACTTTATCTCTAACTCTCTTACTCTCTCTCTCTCTCTCTCTCTCTCTCTCTCTCTCTCTCTCTCTCTCTCTCTCTCACTCACTCATACACAGACATACACACACCCTCACGCTATCACTCAATGTTTCTCTCACTCTCTCTTACCCTAGCGCACTCACTCACTCACTCTTTTACTCTCTCTCTCTCTCTCTCACTTGCACACACACACACACGCACACACACGCACACACACACACACACACACACACACACACTCTAACACTCATTTACTCACTCACACACACTTTCTCACTCATTCACTCCTCACTCATTCACTCACTTACTCTCTCTCTCTCTCTCTCTCTCTCTCTCACACACACAATCCGTCACACACAAACTCACTCTCTAAATCACACGCTCTCACACATACACATACGCATGAACGCACGCACGCACACACTCCCTCACTTACTCTCACACATACACGTATGCTTGCATGCACTGACACATTCCCTCACCATTTCTCGCTCAATCACTCTCTCCACACACACGCATGCACGTGCGCACACACACATTCACTCTCTCACTCTCTCTGACACCCACTGTCTCTCTCTCTCTCTCTCTCTCTCTCTCTCTCTCTCTCTCTCTCCCTCTTTCCCATACGCACACTCATATATAGTAAAGAGTTATAGTTAAACAATTATAATGAACAATTATACCAGCAAATGAATTATGGTGGCGTATAGTCGGTATGGATTGAGTATTGAAAGAGTTTTCGTTATATGTGTAGGGACTCATTGGAGTTTTCAGATCTGGAGGAAGATCATTCCATAAGTGAGCACCAGAATAGGCGAAACATGTTTTGTATAGGTCCAATCTAGGCTTTGGGACATGTAACAAATTTAGGCGCTTGTTGTTCATTGCGTTAGATTGAATCAGCGGTAGAAGATACTCTAAGGTATTTTGGGATATAATTTTATTCACTCATTTTGGCTTTGTTAAAAAGGAAGCGCTTTTGAACTGGTAGAAGTCTTAGATGACTGTATACATTATTACTTTCAACTTGCTTTATGCCACAACTAGACGTATAGGTCGGTTTTGTAGAGAACATAGTCGTTTTAATTAGATTTAGGGCAACCATCCCAAACTGTGGAACAGTAATCGAGATGTGATTGGATATAGCATGTATAGAATATTTTTCGTGTCTTTCGTCCAGGAAGTGCTGAATTTTAGCAAGTTGGTAAACTTTTTGTGCTATTTTCTTGATAAGAACGTGAACATGAGAGCTCCAGCTCAAATGGCTGTCAATTAAAAGACCTAGTGTTTTATGTTCATTCACATTAACTATAGGTAACGAGCCCAAGCGGAGTTCGAGCGGTGCTCCAGTTATGGCTAGTGTCTGTAGTTTTTGTCTGGTCGTTATTAGCATGGATTTGGTTTTGTCGATGTGTCAACAACTCATGTTTCAGGCATCATCGGATTACTTCTCCCACACCCTACAAGAAACTTGCAAGTCGTGTGCGAGGAATGAAATGGTACATTTTATTGCCGTTGGCTCTTTACAATTGCAAAAACAGTCGCTATCTAATCACACATAAAGTCACAATATTCTCTATCACTAGTTTTCCAAAATCCTATACCTAATCTCTATCTACTAGGCTATATGAAAACACATATCTATTCTATACGATGTGAACACTACAGAGTCAGTCCCCAGTCTGCCTTGCTTCACTCGCGTCGCTACACGCCACGCGGAAGGACCTTCATACGCCCTTCGGCTCTTTGCGTGCTAGGTCCGTTAGCACGCTTCTATTAGCTGGCTTTGGTTTGAGTGCTAATCGTTGCTATCACGCAGGCGTGATTCTGTCGTGACCAGTAGTGCTAACTATCTGGTCAACGCCTTCGTGTGAGGACTAGTTAATAGTCCCCCTTTTCTATCATCTATCCTGCCCTGATCCCGGGCACTCTGTTCCCTCTACTCAATCTGAGGTTGACCCCACGTCCCGGTGGTGTTCTATCATGAGGCAGGCTTCCTGCCTCCTCCTTCAGTCTTTGGCACACACCCTCCCCTCCTGTGTTGCGTCATCAACTTTGACTCATTGGTTGTGAGGCAAGAGGTTTCTAAAAAATTAGTGTGTCTAATTTTTGTCAAAGACTGTAGATAACCTGGCTTTGGGCTACTCAATAGACCTACTGACTAATGTCACAATGTAGCATCACTTTACTTGGCTACTGGCAATCGCCACAAACTTGTCTGGTTGGCGTGAGCCCTCTTCTCATTCGCAATATTATATTCATTAGAGGTATGTCTGAACCGGACCGTTGTCTTATAAGACCTGCCCTCAAATAGTAAATTAACTCACTACCCATACAAAGTTGACTTTCTGAAGGTCAACACATGAATTGCTTCATGTCCCCCATATAATATTAAACAACCATTACACAAGCTGTGAGCGACAGGCTTTACCTATCTCGCTTCCGCGTGTAAAGTCATATTTCACTGTTAAGTTAGTGTTTCGTTGTCTATTATGTCCCCTGACCCGGAGTTATCTCCCTTTGATCTAATAAAAGTGTATGCAATTTATATGTTTGTTTTTCTGGTTGTTTGTGTGTTTGGATGTAATTAAACGTATAATCTACCCTCTAACATGTGTATCTAACTATCATGTGTATGTAAGTTAGTTTTTCAAGTGCCATAATTCATTTAACTGTGGTCACAAACATGTGTATAATACAAATCTGTGACTACATTTCTGTCTTATGAGACTCAAAATACTTTCACTAAGATCCTAAACTAAACTACACAAAATACATTCATTACAACACATTTTCAACATTGAAACCAACATTTGACGGCAATAAAAATAAAAAGTTTTGTTGAGCGGCAAAAAAAAATCCGCTGACTGTTCTCACTCTTTCCTGTATATTTTACATTTGTTCTCACTTTCACACTTCTGTCACACATCTTTAACATTCGCTTATGTCACATTTCTTTTACACTCACTATTGGCACACATCTTTTACCCTCATTTCTGTCACACATCTTTCATCCTCATTTCTGTCACACTTCTTTCATCCTCATTTCTGTCACACATCTTTCATCCTCATTTTTTTCACACTTCTTTCATCCTCATTTCTGTCAGACATCTTTCACCCTCATAGTTATTTAAAAACCTTGGAGTGACACTGTACAAGTTTGGCTCAGTTTGACAGAGTTGAGCCTAATGACTGTGCATCAACCGTTGCACACGTCAAGTATTTACAACATATTTACATGTAAGAAAAACGGGTTGATGGTTTGTACCCTGGTATTATTAACCACTCTATTCTACTGAAATATTATTCTAAATAATGACATACTAATACTAGTTCTATAAATATACATTTACTGCGTTAATCTATCTGTCATATTAATCCTAAAATAAGCTTACATTACTCCTAATATTTATCTAATTTAAGGGATGGAATTTACCTATGTGAAATGAAATTGATGTGAGATGAGTGATGTCTCTTTATGAAATGGGTAATGTGAAATGTAATAAGTTACGTCCCTTTCTAAAATGGGTGATGTGAAATATAACATATTTTATCTAATGTATTTAAATGAAACAAACTATATGGTTGATATTCTTATTCTATATGGTGTAAATGATGTATCTTTAAGTGTATAATATTTCTATTCTATTATGGTGTAACCTAATCCTGCTACTAAATGATAATGTTTGTTAAATGGATTGGTTAAGATTGAATGAAATCAAATGAAATGAAACAAAGTGAAATATAATAAACTGAATGATACTATTCCTGTCTAAACTTCTTATATTTAGTTGTCATGTTTAAATTACTATCCTAATCTACTTTTAAAGCTAAATGAATATGTAAATTAATAATCTATCTACTAAACTAAAATGAAAAAGTATTATATTATCTAAATCTAACTCTAAATTAAAATGACATAATCTATCTATATTTTATAACTGTATTAAAACATTATGATACATATCACATTAAGTTTTATATACATGGTCTTTTAAATACCTCAGCTTAGTTGTTGCCATTAATGTTCAGAAACATGCTTTCATTGGCATAATATCTATACAATTGTTCTGGGTATTTGAAATCCATTACACATTCATATTTATTCTATGGGTATTGCACCTGTAGAGTTCGCTTGTAGACCACTGTTCTCGTGTCTGTATGTATATAATCATCTGACACTGTTTTTCTCTGTTTAACACAACTACTTCACTGGAACATATTTGGAGCTTAGCAAGTAATAAGCTGTCCTAGTTCACACATTGATATATTTGTTCCCAGAGTAAAGTTCTTACTTTTGATGTCTACAGACACATAGCAGGTCAATGTTTTTGGTACTTAGTTCAGCACACAATATTCATGTATTTCTAACATATTTCACATAGAATATTTGACTTTACTAAATTAACATATATTACAATATACTCTTATGTGGAAATTTCTGGTATTGCTACATCAGATGGTCGACTAAGGGTATCAGCCAAGATGTTATCTTTCCCCTTAATATGTTCTATACTACAGGTGTAATTTTGTAGTATTAGCGACCACCTGTATATTCGGTCATTTCGATGTACACCACTATGCATGACCGTTATTGGGGAGTTGTCAGTCTGGACAATGAAGTGCACACCCGCCAGGAATCGATGCAGCTTTCTCACCGCATAGATGACGCTTAAGGCTTCCAACTCGGATATGGAATATCTGGACTCGGTGGGTGTGATCTTACGGCTCACGTAGCAAATCGGATGGAAGATGCCCTCATAAAATTGGCCTAGTACTGCAGCGATGGAGATCCTGCTGGCATCCGTCCTAAGATAATAAACGAGCCTCGGATTAGGCAAGCGGAGGATTGGAACATTACTAAACAAAATTTTCAATTTTGACAATGCAGAAATTAATAATGCATCTTTAACATCCAATTTTACAGAAGCTTTTAAAACATTGGAAAATACACTTGTAATCTCCGCTAAATTTGGAATAAATTTACTATAGTAATTCACTAACCCCAAAAGGCTTCTGACCTGTTTCTTGGTGGTAGGCATGGTCAGATTCATAATTTTGGTAATAATTTTCTGGTCAGTCTTTAGTTGACCTTGAGAAATGACATGACCCAAAACTCAATTTATTTTAGGCCCAATTCGACTTTGCTCGGTTTGACAGTGAGCCCGAAGAGTCGCAACCTATTAAAGACATGTCTCAGTTTCAGTAGGTGTGTTGTCCAGTCATCAGTATGGACACATATATCATCTATATAGGTCACTGTATTCGTCACTCCTTGAAGTAGATCTCTAGTTAAGCGTACGAAAGTGGCAGGAGCGTTTCGAAGTCCGAAAGGAAGAAAACGCCACTCGTATAGTCCTAAAGGTGTTGAGAAAGCAGTAAGATGGATGGATTGAGACTGCATAGGGACTTGCCAATATCCCTTAGTGAGATCTAATTTAGAAAAGATTTTGGAGGTGGACATGTCAAGAATAAGATCTTCGCAGGACGGAATTGGCTCTGCGTCGATCTTGGTGACGTTGTTGAGCTTTCGATAGTCCACGCACAGACGAATTGTAGAATCTTTCTTCTTGACTAGAACAATTGGAAAAGAGTACTCCGAGGTGGATTTCTGGATGATCCCACTAGCCTCTAAATTCAGAATTTCCTTATTTAGATTTTCCCTATAGCTTAGTGGGATTGAGTACGGCCTGCATTTAATAGGATTAGAGTCCGTATGAAGAATGGAGTGTTCGATTCTGTCCGTCCTACCTGGAATGTCAGAGAATATGTCTTTGTATTCCGTCACTAATTCTACTAATTGTCGTCGTTGACTGTCTGTTAGTCCCTGTTCTATATGTATGCTATCTAATGTAGCAGTCTTGTCTACAATAGGAACTGGTAGTTCCATTCCGTCGTCGTCTACCTGATTCAGTACGGTGGTGGTGCTAAGTGTGTATTCTGTATTCTCGCTAAGTGTATGCTCGTCGGATATGCCAGTCTCGCTAACTAGTGTAGTTGCGTTATGTATGTCTGTCGTCTGATCACTTGGTGTGGGTGCACTGTGTTCGTCTGTCTCTACTTCTGTCTCTTGTCGTGAATAGTAAGGTTTCAACATGTTGACATGGAATATCTTTAAGTTTCCGTTTATTGATATTTCATAGTCAACATCTGAAATTTTACGTACCACCTTGAATGGCCCTTGCCATGAGGTCAATAATAAATTTCGTTTGTCTGGAAGTAACAAAAGTATGTCTTGATCTGGTTCAAGATCAATTGTTCTTGCCCTTTTGTTGGCGTATTGGCGGTAGATTTGACCCTTCCTCTCCAAAGCTGCCTTAGCTATAATACACGATTTCATGATTTTGTCTCGTGTGTCTGTCACCATTTCGTAAGGTGTTTTTGAGGTGGGAATTTCCATGGAATTAGTTATTACCTGATGGTAAATGGTTAGGGGTCCACGTGGGTTAGCCCCGTACACTAATTCAAACGGTGAGAAACCCGTGCTTGAATGGTGAATCTCCCGATAGGCGAACAGCACTGTTGGTAACAGTGTATCCCAATCAGCTGGGTTTTCTGCTGTCACCTTAGCCAGCATATGCTTAAGATCTCCGTTAATTTTTTCTACTATTCCATTGCTGGCTGGATGGTATGCTGTTGTAAAATGTTGTTTAATCCCTAACATTTTTGTAAGGGCTTGCGTTGCAGCCGATATGAATTGAGTTTCACGATCGGATATTATGGTCCGTGGAAATCCGAATCGCGAGAACAGGTGTAGAAATACATTGGCAACGTCTTTGGAGGTGATGTATTTCAAAGCTACTGCCTCAACCCACCTTGAACAAAGGTCGACCATCGTTAATATGAAGCGTTTTCCTTTGCTGGACACCTGATTCAGGGGTCCAACAATATCTACCGCCACAATCTCAAATGGCCTAGAAGCCAGTGCAGAAGGTTGTACTTCAGCTGTAGGATGTTTACCCTTACGTACTAATTGTTGACAGACATTACAAGAACGACAAAATAATTTTATATCATTGCAAAAACCTGGCCAATAAAAATGAGCCTGAATTCTGGCCCTGGTTTTGTCGTATGTAAGGTGACCAGCAAACGGTGACTCATGTGCAATCTTTAGCACAGTAAGGCGGTGTTGTACAGGTAACACCGTTTGCTGAATCTCATAGTTACCAGTTGTATAATATCTAGTAAGAATGCCAGTGTTAAGCCTAAAGAACCATGATGCGTTTTTTGGTCACTTTGGCTCTTTGTTTCAATAATTTTAAATATGGAGACACACTAGGATCAGCTTTCTGCTGTTCTATGACTTTTTGTCTGTTGGTATCATCAGTGCTAGATGGAGAAAACACCAGTAGTCTCCCATCTTGAAGCGTGTCTTGATGTTTTATAGTGTCTGCTCTGGTTGTTGCATTAACTGCATTCAGTTGGTTCCATGCAGTTATTTCATCGCTAGTACATTGTTTTAGCTGGGGTAAGCAACCCAGAATTAGATCAGTACAAGGGTTGTCAAGTACAGCACAAGTAAATGTACCCGAAAGGAAAGGAGTGTTAATACAGGCATTGGCCAAAGGGTAAATTTCAATGTTACCCGAAAAGGTTCGGCATTTGACAGAGTCACCTGTATAATCCTCTTGACTCACCAGTTCCTTTCTGAGGCCAATAAGGGTACTACCGCTGTCCAGCAAACATTGGCATGGTCTATCATTGACCATTGCATTGTGGAACTCTAAATTGCCTCTGGAGGCTAAGGCTGCATTCACACTCTCAGATGAGCATGGAACTGTATGTCCACATTCTAATTTTCCGTCAGCATGAAAATGGTGACATCGCTCACAACTGTCAAAACTCAACACATCGTTTACACAACACACCTCTTCCGTTTGGTTAACAGGTAATTCATTTTCAACATCACACTCAGTCTCACTACCACTATCAGAAGATGTATCAAGTAAAATAGCATTGTTGGCTTTCATACGTTGGCGGCCAAGGCACTTATTTGAATAATGGCCGTAGCTGGAACAAAAAAAAACATTTAATGGCACGCCGGTATGCAGATCTTTTGTTCTGTTGCTTCTTAATAACATTTTCAAGATGTGCCGGATAACTCGGTGATTTGTCACACATTGAATCAGTGTCATGTAAAAGGTGACAGTGGATACATTTTGAAATGTTTCTATCTTTCTTGTCAAATTTATTAAATGGTTTTCTATTGCTCTGATAGTTTTTAGATTGATCTTTTGCAAAAGAAACTATTTCAGAGTCATTTGAAGTCTTAAAAATATTTCTGCTTGAAGAAAAATATGCCGACCCTTTCTTTTCAAACTGTTCTATGGTTTCAATGTCTGACTGTTGCAAAAATTTAGCAAAAGAGGATGGTATCGTGGATATTACCTTATCCATAGTTATTAAATTTTTCAATCTATCAAAGTCTTTTCCTATGTTAGCTGCTTTAAGCCACCTATTTAGTACACTTTGAACATTTGAGACGTAGTCAATGAAAGTCTCAGTAGGTTTAGGTTTTAAATTTGAGAACTGAACCTGATACCCAGGGGCATCAAGTAAAAAGTGTTGCATAATCCTATCACGGATGTATTGGTAGTCAGATCTAAGATCGGTTGGTATAGATTCTATTACTTTAAGGGGCTCACCACTCAGGTTCTTCATATAAATCATAGCCCACATCTCTAAAGGAACTTGGTGATATTTAAACTGATACTCGACATTTTCTGTCCAGGCAGATATTGAATCCTCTTTACAATATGCTTTGATAATATTTTTGTATTTGTTGAACTTATTTTCTTCTTGTTGACTTTTAAGTTTAGTGGCAGAGATCTCTGCGTGTGAGTCTACATCCATCTCTTTCATCTTTAACTGTGTCTCTGATTCTACTTGTATTTGTTTTTCCTTAACTCTTGCCATTTCATCTATTTCTTTTTGCTTTAATTCTTTCTCCTGATCTAATGTCTTCTGTTTTAATTCTAGTTCTTTCTGTTTAATTTCCTTATCTTGTTGTAACTGTTGTTGCTTAATTTCCTTATCATGTTCTAACTGTTGTTGCTTAATCAGTTTATCATGTTCTAGTTGTTTTTGTTTTGTTATCTCAGCTAGTTGTGTTAATTCTTTTTGATGCTCTCTTTCTCGAGTGCGTTCATCTCTTTCTGCATCCTTTGCTTCTTTAAATTTCTTATCAGCATATTCTTCTAGCTCTTTACCTGTGTATTGCAAATCTTTGCCTGCTTTAATGAAGTCAGCTAGAGTAGCCATGTTGTTGGGGAATTGGCTCGCGTTGACTTTAACTGACTGCTTTAATTAGTTATTATTCTTTGATATGCTATGTTATTTAATATCTGAGCACTACAAATTGTATTCTTTGTTTACATTCTGGAAAATCGTATTCTCCAAAAAATAAGAGCACAAAATCTGTTCGTACATTACACGCTGAAAAAGAGATGCACTATTAATCACAATGCATGCCAAAAACGTAGGTTTTACTCATCTTAATGTTCCCTAGAACAAGGAACAACACGTCAGCAACACCGGTCCCGTTGTTTGGCACCCCGGAATACACACGAGTTTTCTACTCAGGTCACCCTGTTTGGCACATCGGCACACACTCACGTTATTTATCAGCTGTTGTTCGCCCTGTTTTACAGAGCAGCAACAATTAACAACTCGTAAACGAAACTAGATTTCTGACAAATTGGAACAATGACACTGACATGCCCACGAACAAACAGAACATCGATTAATTAATATTTAATGTCAATGTCCTGTCTTCGTTCTACAGTAATATGTCTTTCGTTACTAACCTAGTTTAATCTATGGAAGTATGGTGCAGGCCAAATCTAATTTGCATAGCCGAAAGTAGTGCCCTCGTGACGGTAAACAAATAGAAAAGTACGAAAAAAACATCAATAACTGCTTTTAAATAAATATAAATATAATAATAATGTGTAAATAAATAAATATATTCATTCTCTAACTTAAATAAACAAATAATACTTAATATATCGTAAAGATTCAGGCAGGCAGCAGCTTCGCAGTTCGTAAACACTGAAATGCTGAATCCAAATGGCGAGGCCCAACTGTTTGTCAATCGTGCCACGTCACAGGCGCAGCGCTATTTTTAGCTTGCAAAAATCAATACTGTCGCTGACCTTTGTATTGCTCCGCCATGAATCATTTTTGACGTTTATTCAAAAACAAATAAATAATTACATAAATAAATGAAAGAAGAACATAATATGAATACTTACAACTTTGAAAAGCACATTATTTAAATATATAACATTCTAATAAGCACAAATAAACATTATTTCATCACGATAGGCACAATTCTGCTGGCAACTCGATCTAGTCTGCACACGTCATAGTCACTGACACAAATTAAACATTTAATTTGTGTAATATCCTATCTGTAACCCTAGTCTAGAGCCGTGGGTAAGTGTTATAGCTTGAACTCAGGTTCAAGCGGCACTTCTGACACCACATTTAATCCTATTGCCTGTCAACAACTCATGTTTCAGGCATCATCGGATTACTTCTCCCACACCCTACAAGAAACTTGCAAGTCGTGTGCGAGGAATGAAATGGTACATTTTATTGCCGTTGGCTCTTTACAATTGCAAAAACAGTCGCTATCTAATCACACATAAAGTCACAATATTCTCTATCACTAGTTTCCCAAAATCCTATAGCTAATCTCTATCTACTAGGCTATATGAAAACACATATCTATTCTATACGATGTGAACACTACAGAGTCAGTCCCCAGTCTGCCTTGCTTCACTCGCGTCGCTACACGCCACGCGGAAGGACCTTCATACGCCCTTCGGCTCTTTGCGTGCTAGGTCCGTTAGCACGCTTCTATTAGCTGGCTTTGGTTTGAGTGCTAATCGTTGCTATCACGCAGGCGTGATTCTGTCGTGACCAGTAGTGCTAACTATCTGGTCAACGCCTTCGTGTGAGGACTAGTTAATAGTCCCCCTTTTCTATCATCTATCCTGCCCTGATCCCGATCACTCTGTTCCCTCTACTCAATCTGAGGTTGACCCCACGTCCCGGTGGTGTTCTATCATGAGGCAGGCTTCCTGCCTCCTCCTTCAGTCTTTGACAGATGTTAATTTGCATACGGTTTTCATTGCTCCATCTAGTAATATTATCAAGTTCCTTTTGTAAAGAATTATCTAATACACTACGGTTTCTTGAATAGTATATATAGTACAGTCGTCTGCAAATAGATAACAAGTTGTATTGATATATAAAGGAAGATCATTAATATAAACTGAAAAAAGCAGCGGACCTAGTATTGAGCCCTGAGGCACACCAATATTAAGCTGTGTGGGTCTTGATAGACAGTTGTTTAAGGACACGACTTGTTGTCTGTCGGATAGAAATGACGTGATTATGTTCACCATGTTGGTGCTTGTCTTCATTTGCTTTAGTTTTATAATTAAAATATCGTGATCTACCATATCAAAAGCTTTTTTTTTTAAAGTCTACAAACACCGCTCCACAAACTCTACCGTTGTTGTAACAGTAGTAGACAGATTACATATTTCTGGCTGTAGTGAGTTATTAAACGGTTGTAGTGAGTTATTACAATAATAGTAGTAGACATACTACATGGTTCTGTCTGTAGCGGGTTATTACAATTACTGTAGTAGAAAGATTACACTTTTGTGACTGTAGTGTGTCATTACAACGGCTATGGCAGGTTATTACAACGGCGGCAGCGGGTAATTACAGTAAATGAGTAGTAGGTTAGTAGCTGATGATGACTGTGATGATGATGGTGATGAGGATAATGACGGTGATTATGATGATGGCAATTATGAGTTTAGACATGATAATGATGCCAGTGACGATGACAATTCTGACCGTAATCGATGTTATTTAACTATGAACATGCTTGTGTCTGTCTGTAGGGAATACCATTGCTCTGAGAGTCACGTCTGGTGATAGAGTCTATGTGAAAGTTCACTATCCATCCAGCATCCACGGAAGCGGTCTTAACAGATACACTACCTTTACTGGCTACCTGGTTGATGTGGAATCAAGTGAGTAAATGTGGCTTGACAGAAACACATGTGTGTAAATGTTGCTGGACAGAACAGCATGTGTGTAAATGTTACTGGACAGAAACACATGTGTGTAAATGTTGCTGGACAGAAACACATGTGTGTAAATGTTACTGGACAGAAACACATGTGTGTAAATGTTGCTGGACAGAAACACATGTGTGTAAATGTTGCTGGACAGAAACACATGTGTGTAAATGTTGCTGGACAGAAACACATGTGTGTAAATGTTACTGGACAGAATAACATATGTGTAAATGTAACTGGACAGAATAACATATGTGTAAATGTTACTGGACAGAACAGTATGTGTGTAAATGTTGCAGGATAAAACCACATGTGTGTAAATGTTACTGGACAGAAACACTTGTGTGTAAATGTTACTGGACAGAATAACATATGTGTAAATGTTGCTGGACAGAACAACATGTGTGTAAATGTTGCTGGACAGAACAGCATGTGAGTAAATGTTGCTGGATAAAACCACATATGTGTAAATGTTACTGGACAGAATAACATATGTGTAAATGTTACTGGACAGAACACCATGTGCGTAAATGTTCCATGACAGAAGAACATGTGCGTAAATGTTCCATATCAGAACAACGTGTTTGTAAATCTTATATGACAGAACAACACGTGTGTAAATGTTCCATGACAGAACAACACGTGTGTAAATGTTGTATAACAGAACAACACGTGTGAAAATGTTCCATGACAGAACAACATGTGTGTAAATGTTGCATGACAGAACAACACGTGTGTAAATGTTCCATGACAGAACAACATGTGTGTAAATGTTCCATGACAGAACAACACGTGTGTAAATGTTCCATGACAGAACAACATGTGTGTAAATGTTGTATAACAGAACAACATGTGTGTAAATGTTGCATGACAGAACAACACGTGTGTAAATGTTCCATGACAGAACAACATGTGTGTAAATGTTCTATGACAGAATTACACGTGTGTAAATGTTCCATGACAGAACAACATGTGTGTAAATGTTGTATAACAGAACAACACGTGTGTAAAAGTTGCATGACAGAACAACACGTGTGTAAATTTTCCATGACAGAACAACATGTGTGTAAATGTTGCATGACAGAATAGCATGTGTGTAAATGTTGTATACCAGAACAACATGTGTGTAAATGTTGCATGACAGAACAACACGTGTGTAAATGTTCCATGACAGAACAACATGTGTGTAAATGTTGCATGACAGAACAGCATGTATGTAAATGTTGTATACCAGAACAACAAGTGTGTAAATGTTCCATGACAGAACAACATGTGTGTAAATGTTGTATACCAGAACAACACGTGTGTAAATGTTGTATAACAGAACAACATGTGTGTAAATGTTGCATGACAGAACAGCATGTGTGTAACTGTTGTATACCAGAACAACATGTGTGTAAATGTTGCATGACAGAACAACATGTGTGTAAATGTTGCATGACAGAACAGCATGTGTGTAAATGTTGCATGACAGAACAACATGTATGTAAATGTTGCATGACAGAACAACATGTGTGTAAATATGTTACATAACAGAACAACATGTGTGTAAATGTTCCATGACAGAACAACATGTGCGTAAATGTTCCATGCCAGAACAACATTTGTATAAATGTTCCATGACAGAACACCATGTGTAAAAATGTTCCATAACAGAACAACATGTGCGTAAATGTTCCATGCCAGAACAACATTTGTATAAATGTTCGATGACAGAACACCATGTGTATAAATGTTCCATGACAGAACAACATGTGTATAAATGTTCCATGACAGAACAACATGTGTATAAATGTTCCATGACAGAACAACATGTGTATAAATGTTCCATGCCAGAACAACATTTGTATAAATGTTCCATGACAGAACACCATGTGTAAATGTTCCATGACAGAACAACATGTGTATAAATGTTCCATGACAGAACACCACGTGTAATAATGTTCCATAACAGAACAATATGTGTGTAAATGTTCCATGACAGAACAGCATGTGTATAAATGTTGCATAACAGAACAACACGTGTGTAAATGTTGCATGACAGAACAATTTGTGTGTAAATGTTCCATGACAGAACAACATGTGTGTAAATGTTGCATGACAGAACAGCATGTGTATAAATGTTGCATAACAGAACAACACGTGTGTAAATGTTGCATGACAGAACAATTTGTGTGTAAATGTTGCATGACAGAACAACATGTGTGTAAATGTTGCATAACAGAACAACACGTGTGTAAATGTTGCATGACAGAACAACATGTGTGTAAATGTTCCATGACAGAACAGCATGTGTATAAACGTTGCATAACAGAACAACACGTGTGTAAATGTTGCATGACAGAACAACATGTGTGTAAATGTTGCATGACAGAACAACATGTGTGTAAATATTGCATGACAGAACAACATGTGTATAAATGTTCCATAACAGTGTCACCAACTGGCTGAGGTTAGATCCCAGATGGGCAACCACTCAGCCAAAATCTTTTTCTTCTGCTGGTGTTTAGTTCTGGATGCAGTTTAAGATCCCCTAACTCTGTCAGAAGGGACTAGTTACCACCCAGATCCCAGAGAGAAAACGTGGAACAAATGTCTGTTATGCTGATTTAAGACACTGTCCCTGCTACTCAAGAAAACAGCCAAGAAGTGGCTCGTTGAAGATAGAATATATCTATATAGTTTGGGCTGTACTTGGTATCACCAGAAGTGAGAAAGGAGGAGTTAAGACATGCAACAACGAGCTGATAAATTGGCTGGCTCTGCACCCCCTGTAGATGGCCAGCCTATGGATCGTGCCGAGGTTATTAACGCCCTTAAAGATATGGCGAGAACAGAGGATTTTGACGCCAGTGATTCCACATTGCTTTCCAGGATGAAAGACCTGAGAGTAAGAATCGGCACAGCCAGACGCGAGAGGTACATCGGGAAAACAAAGCGCCTCGTCAACCAACACAGAACTAGCACTATTAGCCACCGGACGCTGATGCATATGCTGGGGGGAGGATCTGAGCACCTATGGACATGTCCGGAGTGCAACGAAGATACCCCAACTGATAACTAACTAACTAACTAACTAAAACATGCAACGTAATCTGGTTACTTATGACTGCATAGGCAAGATACCTCCCGGACATAGATTCCCACTTCTGGACAATATGTGTGAACCCCCACTAAATGATACAATAATGTGTGTACTTGATTGCGCTACACAAACATTTATAAACATTTAGAATTATACGGACAAATTGAGTTTTAAAATACAACAACTGTGTTTATTATTTCTAGTCTTGATGATCAAATGATGATGATGATTATATTATGGTATACGTATCTTAAGAGGTCACATAGGTCATGCTTCCCCCAGTGAGACGCAGTTCACTGTCAGATTGAAGGAGTCCAAATTGGTCCCTCACAAGGCTAAGTCACTTCCTGATATGGGTTGTTGACTGTCCATTGCTCCTAAGAGATCTGGAATGAAACGAACGGAGATGGGTAGTATCTACGTCTACACATCTCAAACACATATGTCTATACATTCATATAAACATGGATTCAAGTCATAATATATGATGGTATGATGATAGATGATGGCATGTTACATAAACATATATCAGTTCTAAATAAATAAATATATATGTATATATTCATAAAACCATTTAGAACATCTATAGCACAAAACATACATCATCACATACATTTATGTAATGTAGTGTTTCCCATATAAGTTCACCTCACTTACTCTTTCCCTTTCTGATTCATTCATACTGTCTTGTCGGAAGGACTGGTCGCACAGTCCTGTCGAACATTAAATGCCTTCCCTGAATATTTCTGGGATATTGAATGTCCTAAGTCATGTCTGTCCTCATGCAGACATCATGCAGACAAGGTGAACTGGTGCCATTCCTCAAACCAAGTGGTTTCACCACTATCTTGGTAGGCACTCAAAGTGTTGGTTCAAATAATCAACGTTAATTTGGACGCTATCAAGGGACTGGTAGCTCTCAGGAATTTATCCTAAGTAGTCAGTCTCCCCAATGTTTAACATCATACAGGATGAATCTAAATGTATCTTCTGTACCTGAATAAGCCACCCACTCATGTAGCTTGGATAATGGATTTCTCCAAATTATCACACACAACAAATAAGACAACCAAATAGTGAATGAAAGAAGATAGTTCTCAGTGGAATATTAAAGATAGAAACTGGAACATTAAGTACAAAGAAAATCCACCAGTGTAAAGTTTGGGAGAATATGTAGAAACAGGAAACTACACAAGCCTTCAGACTAGCAGACAAACTAATGGTATTACCTGGGTTTTATAGCTAGGAAATTCCATCATAATACTTCGTACAGAAGTCCAACAGAACGAAATGTTAATATTTCTCCAGTAGGTATCCTAAGAATGCTATTGTGAATTTGCGTCTGAAGTCTTGCTGGCCATGCATGTAGTTTTATTCTCTTCATCCATGGCTAGTTTTCACGTTGGCTAATTAATATATGCCCTATTAATTAACTCCACCTATTTTCCACATGTAGCATGAGTTACCGAGATGGATTAAGTCCCAAGTTCTTTTCACCCCTCCTACATTCCTGTGGACGGTAGTTCCATTTGTCAATCAAATTGACGGAGGCCCCGCCACGCCTGAAACAATGAAACATGCTTCGCTAGCGATGCAATAGACGTTGCGTCACAACTACATACCAATCGGTTGTTAACACAAGCCTTCCCGGTTGCTGGCAGGAATGTGTCAGCCATGTGTTCCTATTTTGCCCCGTAGTATTGCGGAGAGGTGTTAAGCATCTGGTCCTAATTGCTCCTTTGTGGTGGCCACTACAGACGTTGTCCCGGCTCCCCAAAGTCTGGACTTTTACCGCATGTGTTATTTCAGACGGGTCTGGCTGACCCTCTTATCTCCCATTCTGCCGTGGCTGGTTCACACGTTAGGTCCTGTTGAACTAAGGTGTTAGGTGTCTGCCCCTATTCCAACCACAGGATTCTAAACTAACACGCCAATCTCAACTGACTGGCTCCGCGATGTATCAACTGAAAACAGTGAGTTTTCAACCTTTGATAGCGCCCGCCGACTGGTGCCGTGGTGTCTGGGTTTTACGTTTGATCTGTACATCAAAGTTTTCTCAGACCTAGCATTACAGAAATAATGGGGCGTGCGTGGTCAAAATGTAATTTTCTATTGTTTTCAATCTCTGTTAGTTTTTCCTTATTCCTTGGTTGGGGACTAGATTATTTTCTGGTGGACAATAATTCTTATACTTAGAGAATGATAGAATAATTATTGTGGGCTCTTTAATTCCTTTCAAACTTGTGTAATTCGAATTTTGCCGGGGCTGTCCCGTCACATAGCTCCCCAAGTTAAGTAGGTTCAGCAATGAAGCCTATAACAGAGCCTCGGCGGCATTCAAGAATGTATCTAAGTTCTCTCCCTTCTGGAACTGCCTCCAAGTCTGGGTTCCCAATATTCCTTGTGGCAGTGGGTTGTCCTGTGAGTCCAAAAAGACATTCCATGTCCATTATCCCAGGATAAATCTTGCAAATCTTTGCTCCTGGTGTGGTGTCGGATTTCCGGACTATTTCTCGGTAATGTCCTGTCCTCTGGAGGTTTTACTTTTTCCCAGCCGGGAAATTGCCAAATGTATAACAAGATTCTCCTGCGCCGCAGAGAGACTGTTATTGTCCACTCAATTTCTGGCCCTTGTCCTATAAGCAGAGGAAGTGCCATCAGTGTTTTCTTAAAAGAATTGGTCGCAGTAATGTTGCTCCATTTTCTTTTCCTCCGTCGGCCAAAGATCATAAGATCCTTTAATCTCCTCCTTTTGGCAGGAAATTTGCTAAACATCATAATTTTATGATGTGCATTCAACTCATACTTGCCTCTTTCTTGGTAGGGCGTCCGTTTACTCTCTCCTGATTTAAGAGTTTTCTTCCCTCGATAATTCTTTATCCAGGTGCGTCCCTCTTCAACAGAGTTCCATTTTGAATCTGTGTTTGAAAGTATAAGGCTAGTAGAAGTTGTCCAGCTTTGAGAAATCATGTTGTTCCCCAAGAACTGTGAATTTGTATCACTCCTTGTAGAAGTATACATAAACAGCTGTTCTCCCCATCCAACATTGGTTGAAGTGAAAGGTAAACAAGGTCCTGAGTGTTGAGTATACCAACCGCTCCGGTTTTTTTCCGCTGCAGAGTCCATCATTTGTGATCCCCTGTTAGCTTCAGCTGTGTTGATGATAGGTATTACCTTCATCCTGTCCAAAGAAGTATTTTCTTCTTTGTTGTTAGCAGACATGTTTATCGTCCCTGAATCAGAGTCCGTGGTATAACCTACATGAATGCTTTGTGTATCTTGAGTTTCCTTTTCGAAAGACTCCAAGATACTGACATCGTAAGAATTCTCCTCCGTGTCTTGTTTGTCCTCCATGGCTGGGCTCTCTTGTGCCAAGTCCAATTGAGGTATTCTCTCCCTGGTCTGGTTTTCTTGTGCCAAATCCAATAGAAGTGAATGTTGTGGGGTGTCATTTTCAATGTCATCTCCCCCCTGAGATAAGTAATTCATACTGATAATTGGTTTATCTTGTGTGGCCACACAGAAAGAAACACTGGAATCCTGTTTTACATCAATTCCAGTCTCAGTTGAATTCATTTCCACTCCTAGTTCCTCTGAACTGACGGGAATAAAAGAGTCGGGTAAGGTCTCGCCTTCGATCTCTTTAATAGTTTTCCTCAGGTCCTCCTCCTCCTGGACTTTTCTCCTTTGGGAAGTCTTAGGAAGCATCTGAGGTTGCTGGGTTGCCAAGCCAGCTAATCCGCTTTTATTGCAGTGTGAACATTTTTCACGTTTGTGACTGTTTACTGTACGCTTGGTACATTTCCTCCGATTCCGTTTATTTTTCGGAATTGAGGTGGGAAGCATCTGCCTTTCTGTGCGCAAGATTTTGTTTTTCTGAGCCATGGGGATTTGGGAAGGAATGCATGCCTCTTCTTTGTGACGGTCAGCTTCCCCGCTTTCTATCAGAGTTTCGGCTTGAGTAATTGGCTTTTCCTCAGTCGAGCTGGTAGATTCATCCACGTTCAGTATTTCAATTTGCTTCTTCTTAATCTCATCTTCTTCAGCTTTGTGACGCATATCTGCTTCTAATTCTGCAGGTCTTTTCATCATTTGTTCATCTTCTTTGTCCCACCAATCCATTTCATCTCTGATAAATAGTTCTAGCTTCTCTCCTATTAAGCCGAGCCTTATGCCCCATCCTCTAGCGGACTAAATGAAATCTGTGCAAGCATCCATGATCTCTTCTTAGCTTAAACTCAGGCAAGTAATTATATTATTACCCTACACAGAGCTAGTTAGATTTATGCTAGAGCAGGATAGTGACAAGAGGAACAGACACTGCTATGAGAATGATAGTAGTGAATTTGAGTGAGAAAGTTGATGCAAAGCAGTCCGTCATACACTGAATTAACTAAGCATTATCAAATTATTCATGATTAAACCAAATGATAAAGCATGTAATCAAAAAATCATCAAGTAAATCATCAATAAACTAATTAATATCACTAATTAATGTGATTATTAATTCTACAGTGGTGAATGATGTAAATTAACTCATATGATATTATCCATTATTAACTTTTTAACAAGTTATTTAAATTCTACAAACTTCCCTAGAAACAAATTCCTAAGTTAATACTTAGCAAATGTAATGGGTGAAGAATGAAAGAATGGTTTATGAAAATCAATAGTCTAGAATTTATTCTCTGATTCTATAATGGATAAGAAGTCCTAATGTGTCAAAATCTTGCCTACAATCAAGCAAGCTATTACATTAGAAATAAATTATAACTAACTAATGCTGCTAAGAATGTAAGTGAGAATGACCTAGGTTCTATCCATGGGCAAGACCGGAATAATACCAGACTAACAGATTTGAAATAGGTTCGTTCCTTGCGAGCGAACCAAAGTGTTCTAGGGTTTACTCCCGGATTCTATAGCGGACGATCATACCAATATGTCACCAACTGGCTGAGGTTAGATCCCAGATGGGCAACCACTCAGCCAAAATCTTTTTCTTCTGCTGGTGTTTAGTTCTGGATGCAGTTTAAGATCCCCTAACTCTGTCAGAAGGGACTACTTACCACCCCAGATCCCAGAGAGAAAACGTGGAACAAATGTCTTTTATGCTGATTAAGACACTGTCCCTGATACTCAAGAAAACAGCCAAGAAGTGGCTCGTTGAAGATAGAATATATCTATATAGATTTGGCTGTACTTGGTATCACCAGAAGTGAGAAAGGAGGAGTTAAGACATGCAACATAATCTGGTTACTTATGACTGCATAGGCAAGATACCTCCCGGACATAGATTCCCACTTCTGGACAATATGTGTGAACCCCCACTAAATGATACAATAATGTGTGTACTTGATTACGCTACACAAACATTTATAAACATTTAGAATTATACGGACAAATTGAGTTTTAAAATACAACAACTGTGTTTATTATTTCTAGTCTTGATGATCAAATGATGATGATGATTATATTATGGTATACGTAACTTAAGAGGTCACATAGGTCATGCTTCCCCCAGTGAGACGCAGTTCACTGTCAGATTGAAGGAGTCCAAATTGGTCCCTCACAAGGCTAAGTCACTTCCTGATATGGGTTGTTGACTGCAATTGCTCCTAAGAGATCTGGAATGAAACGAACGGAGATGGGTAGTATCTACGTCTACACATCTCAAACACATATGTCTATACATTCATATAAACATGCATTCAAGTCATAATATATGATGGTATGATGATAGATGATGGCATGTTACATAAACATTTATCAGTTCTAAATAAATAAATATATATGTATATATTCATAAAACCATTTAGAACATCTATAGCTCAAAACATACATCATCACATACATTTATGTAATGCAGTGTTTCCCATATAAGTTCACCTCACTTACTCTTTCCCTTTCTGATTTATTCATACTGTCTTGTCGGAAGGACTGGTCGCACAGTCCTGTCGAACATTAAATGCCTTCCCTGAATCTTTCTGGGATATTGAATGTCCTAAGTCATGTCTGTCTTCATGCAGACATCATGCAGACAAGGTGAACTGGTGCCATTCCTCAAACCAAGTGGTTTCACCACAATCTTGGTAGGCACTCAAAGTGTTGGTCCAAATAATCAACGTTAATTTAGACGCTATCAAGGGACTGGTAGCTCTCATGAATTTCTCCTAAGTAGTCAGTCTCCCCAATGTTTAACATCATACAGGATGAATCTAAATGTATCTCCTGTACCTGAATAAGCCACACACTCATATAGCTTGGATAATGGATTTCTCCAAATTATCACACACAACAAATCAGACAACCAAATGGTGAATGAAAGAAGATAGTTCTCAGTGGAATATTAAAGCTAGAAACTGGAACATTAAGTACAAAGAAAATCCACCAGTGTAAAGTTTGGGAGAATATGTAGAAACAGGAAACTACACAAGCCTTCAGACTAGCAGACAAACTAATGGTATTACCTGGGTTTTATAGCTAGGAAATTCCATCATAATACTTCGTACAGAAGTCCAACAGAACGAAATGTTAATATTTCTCCAGTAGGTATCCTAAGAATGCTATTGTGAAATTGCGTCTGAAGTCTTGCTGGCCATGCATGTAGTTTTATTCTCTTCATCCCTGGCTAGTTTTCACGTTGGCTAATTAATATATCCCCTATTAATTAACTCCACCTATTTTCCTTATGTAGCATGAGTTACCGAGATGGATTAAGTCCCAAGTTCTTTTCACCCCTCCTACATTCCTGTGGACGGTAGTTCCATTTGTCAATCAAATTGACGGAGGCCCCGCCACGCCTGAAACAATGAAACATGCTTCCCTAGCGATGCAATAGACGTTGCGTCACAACTACATACCAATCGGTTGTTAACACAAGCCATCCCGGTTGCTGGCAGGAATGTGTCAGCCATGTGTTCCTACTTTGCCCCGTAGTATTGCGGAGAGGTGTTAAGCATCTGGTCCTAATTGCTCCTTTGTGGTGGCCACTACAGACGTTGTCCCGGCTCCCAAAAGTCTGGACTTTTACCGCATGTGTTATTTCAGACGGGTCTGGCTGACCCTCTTATCTCCCATTCTGCCGTGGCTGGTTCACATTAGGTCCTGTTGAACTAAGGTGTTAGGTGTCTGCCCCTATTCCAACCACAGGATTCTAAACTAACACGTCAATCTCAACTGACTGGCTCCGCGATGTATCAACTGAAAACAGTGAGTTTTCAACCTTTGATAGCGCCCGCCGACTGGTGCCGTGGTGTCTGGGTTTTACGTTTGATCTGTACATCAAAGCTTTCTCAGACCTAGCATTACAGAAATGATGGGGCGTGCGTGGTCAAAATGTAATTTTCTCTTGTTTCCAATCTCTGTTAGTTTTTCCTTATTCCTTGGTTGGGGACTAGATTATTTTCTGGTGGACAATTATTCTTTTACTTAGAGAATGATACAATAATTCTTGTGGGCTCTTTAATTCCTTTTAAACTTGTGTAATTCGGATGCTGCCGGGGCTGTCCCGTCACAAACAGAACAACATGTGCGTAAATGTTGCATGACAGAACAACATGTGTATAAATGTTCCATGACAGAACAACACGTGTGTAAATGTTCCATGACAGAACAACATGTGTGTAAATGTTGCAAGACAGAACAGCATGTGTGTAAATGTTGCATGACAGAACAACATGTGCGTAAATGTTCCATGACAGAACAACATGTGTATAAATGTTCCATGACAGAACACCATGTGTAAAAATGTTCCATAACAGAACAACATGTGCGTAAATGTTCCATGACAGAACAACATGTGTATAAATGTTCCACGACAGAACAAGATGTGTGTAAATGTTATATGACAGAACAGCATGTGTGTAAATGTTGTATAACAGAACAACACGTGTGTAAATGTTGCATGACAGAACAACGTATGTGTAAATGTTGCATGACAGAACAACATGTGTGTAAAAGCTCCATGACAGAACAACATGTGTATAAATGTTCCATGACAGAGCAACATGTGTGTAAATGTTCCATGACAGAACAACATGTGTGTAAATGTTCCATGACAGAACAACATGTGTGTAAATGTTCCATGACAGAACAACATGTGTGTAAATGTTCCATGACAGAACAACATGGGTGTAAATGTTGCATGACAGAACAGCATGTGTGTAAATGTTGTATACCAGAACAACACGTGTGTAAATGTTGTATAACAGAACAACATGTGTGTAAATGTTGTATACCAGAACAACACGTTTGTAAATGTTGTATACAGAACAACATGTGTGTAAATGTTGCATGACAGAACAACATGTGTGTAAATGTTCCATGACAGAACAACATGTGTGTAAATGTTTCTTGACAGAACAACATGTGTATAAATGTTCCATGACAGAACAACATGTGTGTAAATGTTCCATGACAGAACATGTGTGTAAATGTTCCATGACAGAACAACATGTGTGTAAATGTTCCATGACAGAACAACATGTGTGTAAATGTTCCATGACAGAACAACATGTGTGTAAATGTTGCATGACAGAACAGCATGTGTGTAAATGTTGTATACCAGAACAACACGTGTGTAAATGTTGTATAACATTACAACATGTGTGTAAATGTTCCATGACAGAACAACATGTGTGTAAATGTTGCATGACAGAACAACACGTGTGTAAATGTTCCATTACAGAACAACATGTGTGTAAATGTTGCATGACAGAACAACATGTGTGTAAATGTTGCATGACAGAACAACATGTGTGTAAATGTTCCATGACAGAACAACATGTGTAAAAATGTTCCATAACAGAACAACATGTGCGTAAATGTTCCGTGACAGAACAACATGTGTATAAATGTTCCATGACAGAACAACATGTGTGTAAATGTTCCATGACAGAACAAAATGTGTGTAAATGTTCCATGAAAGAACAACATTTATGTAAATGTTCCATGACAGAACAATATGTACGTAAATGTTGCTGGACAAAACTACAATTGTGTAAATGTTCCATGACAGAACAAAATGTATGTAAATGTTGCTGGGAACAAACATCCTGTATGTAAATATGTTCTGGACAGAGAAACATGTGTGTACTTGTTAAAGTACAGGATTTTCTCGACAATAAGATTATTACTATTTTACCAGTGTATGCTGGACACACAGATTGTGACTATTGTACCAGTGTATGCTGGACACAAGATTGTGACAATTGCACCAGTGCATGTTGGGCACAAAGATTGTGACTTTTGTACCAGTGTATGCTGGACAAAGAGATTGTGACTATTGTACCAGTGTATGCTGAACACCAAAGGTCTGACTATTTTACCAGCTCATGCTGGACACAGAGATAGTGACTACTGTGCCATTTTATGAGGGACACAAAGATGGTGACTATTGTACCGGTACATGCTGAACACACAGATTGTGACTATTGTACCAGTGCATGTGGACTCAACAATTTTGACCATTGTACCATTGTATGATTACACAAAGATTTAACTATTGTACCAGTGTATGCTCGACACAAATGTTGTGATTATTGTACCAGTGTATGCTCGACACAAAGATTGTTGCTATTGTACCAGGGCATGCTAGACACAACAATTTTGATTATTGTACCAGGGCATGCCGAACAACAAGGCTATGCCAGAAGTAAGCTAAACTTTCTTTTCTGCTGAACGAATGATCAGATATCCAACCACCCCGATACACACTCCATCTGTAAATAAGAATCATTGATGCCGTACACCAAATTACATTGATCATTTCCAGTGTGTGTGCATAACTTTAACAGAAAGGCAATAAGATATTATTCCTTTATTCACTTCATATGAAGGAAAGCAATGAAATGCTAGGAAGGAAAGCAATGGCAAACTACCTTCTTTACAGATGCCAAGAATATCATGTACTGCAGTCTTATCGATAATAAGAGAAACGGCGTAAATGGGTGCTCTATAGGAGTAGCCTCGCCCGGTAGGGGTAGTCATGTGCACCAGGTGACTCCAGAATGTCATCAGGCGACTAGGTGCAAAAGAATATCAACATTGAAAGTAAGAACTTGGAATGTAAGAACTATGAGTGGCGATGGAAGATTTGATAACATTAAGAATAAATGAGAAGATTAAATAATAACCTGTTAGGCGTATGTGAGACCAGATGGACAGGAATGGGCATTATGACATTTGAGGAATATAGAATAATCTATTCTGGTGGAGAGAAACAACAGCGAGGAGTAGCAACTATAATGGATACAGGGAGAGCAAAATCGATCAAAAGACATTGGACTGTATCAGACAGAGTGTTACTGGTGAAGTTGAGTGGAAGACATTTTGATGTCAACGTCATACAAGTTTATGCACCAACAGCAGACAGTAGTGATGACAGCATCGATGAATTTTATAGTGATTTAGAGAAAGCCTTCAAGAAATGCAAGAATTCTGAAGTAACTATCTTAATGGGTGACTTTAATGCCAAAGTTGGAAATCAACAGGACGGATGCATAGTAGGCAAGTATGGACTAGGGGAACAGAATGAAAGAGTTCGCAGACTGGTACATTGGGCAAAAGAGCAAGATTTGATTATTGGAAACACCTGGTTTCAACAGCACCCAAGAAGATTATGATTATGGAGGAGTCCTGATCATAAGATTAGAAATCAGATTGATTACATCCTCATCAACAGAAGATTTCGAAATGCCTTAAAAGTCGCAAAACCTATACCAAGCGCACACTTCTACAGCGACCATAGATTAATCTTAAGCAATTTACATGTAAGATTTTAAAAAGTCAAATATTCACCAAGATACACAACATTTGATCTATAAGCACTGAAGAGTGAGGAAATAAAAGATAAATTCAACGTAGAGGTAAAGAACAGATTCGATGCATTGTCCGATATGGAAATATTATTTCAAGACGGCAGTAACCAATGGGAAATATAAAACTAATCGGTCAACCAAGCTGCAGAAACAACCATCCCAAAAATAAAGATAATGAGACGCAAGAAATGGATGACGGAAGACATCTTAAAACTCATGGAAGTAAGAAGAAATAACAAAAATAACAAGGAAAGATATGAAGAGATTCATAGGAAAATTAGGAAGCTATGCAAAGAGGCAAAAGAAACATGGCTTGAGGAAAATTGCAAGAAAATTGAACACCAACACAACACCCGGAATACCAAATTAATGCACAAAAGAATTAATGATTTCACTAAAAAAAGAACACACATCAACGGGTTGCCTAAAAACCAAAGATGGCAAAATCATAATAGAAAAATATCCGATTTTACATGAATGATCAGATTGTGTGAAAGACCTTTATGAAGATACAAGAGAAGAACAATATGATCATCGGAATAATAATCAAGGACCATCAATTTTGAAGATAGAAGTTCAGAATGCTCTTAACCATATGAAAACTGGCAAGACCCCGGGTACAGATAACATCACAGTAGAAATGGTCAATGCCTTAGAAGAATATGGAATAGACCAAGTCACCAGACTGCTGAATGCAATATACGATACTGGAGATATACCTCCTGAATTATGTAATTCTATATTTATTGCAATCCCGAAGAAATCAGGAGCCATGGAATGCGATCAACATAGAACAATTAGTACAATGAGCCACATCACGAAGATTTTGCTAAGAATTATCATACAAAGAGTTAGGAGGAAAATACAACCTGAAATAGGAGAAGAACAATGTGGGTTTGTAGAAGGCAAGGGTACAGTAAGTGCAGTGTATATACTGAGAACCGTAATCGAACGTTATATAGAAGTAAACAAAGATCTAAACCTTGGCTTTATTGACTACACAAAAGCTTTCGATAAAGTGAGACATGTCAACATGATAAGGATGCTTGAAGATCTACAAATTTATGGAAAAGATCTTAGACTTGGAAAAAACATATATTGGAAACAACAAGCTGCCATAGGAGTTGATAATGAAGTAAGCCAATATCAGCCTATTAAGAGAGTTGTGAGACAGGGAAGTGTAATGTCTCCAGATCTGTTTTCCCTGTACAGTGAAAGTATTTTCAGAAATATTGAAGATATGGAAGGAATCAACATTGTGGGACGATGCTGTCATAGGGCGTAGCTGTAATGGGTTTCTTGATGGTGGTGTACCCAGGGCGACGAAGATGCAATAAGCTGGAACAGCGATCGGTGCCCTGCTGATGCACGAGATGTGCCCGATCAGTTAACGCTCTGGGCAACGGCTGGCAGGTATGATCCAGGAGATGAGGCTGATTAACATCAGAGCAAGCCCGGCAGATCTGCTCTAGACTACCAACACATCACGTGAAGGGCAAGACAATAACGATTAGGTCAGGTCCCTCCAATAACAGAATGTAGGGCAGCCATTGTCAGTGACGATTAGGTCAGGTACCACCAATAGATGAATGAAGGATAGGCATTGTAAGTAGCGATTAGGTCAGGTACCACCAATAGATGAATGAAGGATAGGCATTGTAAGTAGCGATTAGGTCAGGTACCACCAATAGATGAATGAAGGATAGGCATTGTAAGTAGCGATTAGGTCAGGTACCACCAATAGATGAATGAAGGATAGGCATTGTAAGTAGCGATTAGGTCAGGTACCACCAATAGATGAATGAAGGATAGGCATTGTAAGTAGCGATTAGGTCAGGTACCACCAATAGATGAATGAAGGATAGGCATTGTAAGTAGCGATTAGGTCAGGTACCACCAATAGATGAATGAAGGATAGGCATTGTAAGTAGCGATTAGGTCAGGTACCACCAATAGATGAATGAAGGATAGGCATTGTAAGTAGCGATTAGGTCAGGTACCACCAATAGATGAATGAAGGTTAGGCATTGTAAGTAGCGATTAGGTCAGGTACCACCAATAGATGAATGAAGGATAGGCATTGTAAGTAGCGATTAGGTCAGGTACCACCAATAGATGAATGAAGGATAGGCATTGTAAGTAGCGATTAGGTCAGGTACCACCAATAGATGAATGAAGGATAGGCATTGTAAGTAGCGATTAGGTCAGGTACCACCAATAGATGAATGAAGGATAGGCATTGTAAGTAGCGATTAGGTCAGGTACCACCAATAGATGAATGAAGGATAGGCATTGTAAGTAGCGATTAGGTCAGGTACCACCAATAGATGAATGAAGGATAGGCATTGTAAGTAGCGATTAGGTCAGGTACCACCAATAGATGAATGAAGGATAGGCATTGTAAGTAGCGATTAGGTCAGGTACCACCAATAGATGAATGAAGGATAGGCATTGTAAGTAGCGATTAGGTCAGGTACCACCAATAGATGAATGAAGGTTAGGCATTGTAAGTAGCGATTAGGTCAGGTACCACCAATAGATGAATGAAGGATAGGCATTGTAAGTAGCGATTAGGTCAGGTACCACCAATAGATGAATGAAGGATAGGCATTGTAAGTAGCGATTAGGTCAGGTACCACCAATAGATGAATGAAGGATAGGCATTGTAAGTAGCGATTAGGTCAGGTACCACCAATAGAAGAATGAAGGATAGGCATTGTAAGTAGCGATTAGGTCAGGAACCACCAATAGATGAATGAAGGATAGGCATTGTAAGTAGCGATTAGGTCAGGTACCACCAATAGATGAATGAAGGATAGGCATTGTAAGTAGCGATTAGGTCAGGTACCACCAATAGATGAATGAAGGATAGGCATTGTAAGTAGCGATTAGGTCAGGTACCACCAATAGATGAATGAAGGATAGGCATTGTAAGTAGCGATTAGGTCAGGTACCACCAATAGAAGAATGAAGGATAGGCATTGTAAGTAGCGATTAGGTCAGGTACCACCAATAGATGAATGAAGGATAGGCATTGTAAGTAGCGATTAGGTCAGGTACCACCAATAGATGAATGAAGGATAGGCATTGTAAGTAGCGATTAGGTCAGGTACCACCAATAGAAGAATGAAGGATAGGCATTGTAAGTAGCGATTAGGTCAGGTACCACCAATAGATGAATGAAGGATAGGCATTGTAAGTAGCGATTAGGTCAGGTACCACCAATAGATGAATGAAGGATAGGCATTGTAAGTAGCGATTAGGTCAGGTACCACCAATAGATGAATGAAGGATAGGCATTGTAAGTAGCGATTAGGTCAGGTACCACCAATAGAAGAATGAAGGATAGGCATTGTAAGTAGCGATTAGGTCAGGTACCACCAATAGATGAATGAAGGATAGGCATTGTAAGTAGCGATTAGGTCAGGTACCACCAATAGATGAATGAAGGATAGGCATTGTAAGTAGCGATTAGGTCAGGTACCACCAATAGAAGAATGAAGGATAGGCATTGTAAGTAGCGATTAGGTCAGGTACCACCAATAGATGAATGAAGGATAGGCATTGTAAGTAGCGATTAGGTCAGGTACCACCAATAGATGAATGAAGGATAGGCATTGTAAGTAGCGATTAGGTCAGGTACCACCAATAGATGAATGAAGGATAGGCATTGTAAGTAGCGATTAGATCAGGTACCACCAATAGATGAATGAAGGATAGGCATTGTAAGTAGCGATTAGGTCAGGTACCACCAATAGATGAATGAAGGATAGGCATTGTAAGTAGCGATTAGGTCAGGTACCACCAATAGATGAATGAAGGATAGGCATTGTAAGTAGCGATTAGGTCAGGTACCACCAATAGATGAATGAAGGATAGGCATTGTAAGTAGCGATTAGGTCAGGTACCACCAATAGATGAATGAAGGATAGGCATTGTAAGTAGCGATTAGGTCAGGTACCACCAATAGATGAATGAAGGATAGGCATTGTAAGTAGCGATTAGGTCAGGTACCACCAATAGATGAATGAAGGATAGGCATTGTAAGTAGCGATTAGGTCAGGTACCACCAATAGATGAATGAAGGATAGGCATTGTAAGTAGCGATTAGGTCAGGTACCACCAATAGAAGAATGAAGGATAGGCATTGTAAGTAGCGATTAGGTCAGGTACCACCAATAGATGAATGAAGGATAGGCATTGTAAGTAGCGATTAGGTCAGGTACCACCAATAGATGAATGAAGGATAGGCATTGTAAGTAGCGATTAGGTCAGGTACCACCAATAGAAGAATGAAGGATAGGCATTGTAAGTAGCGATTAGGTCAGGTACCACCAATAGATGAATGAAGGATAGGCATTGTAAGTAGCGATTAGGTCAGGTACCACCAATAGATGAATGAAGGATAGGCATTGTAAGTAGCGATTAGGTCAGGTACCACCAATAGATGAATGAAGGATAGGCATTGTAAGTAGCGATTAGGTCAGGTACCACCAATAGATGAATGAAGGATAGGCATTGTAAGTAGCGATTAGGTCAGGTACCACCAATAGATGAATGAAGGATAGGCATTGTAAGTAGCGATTAGGTCAGGTACCACCAATAGAAGAATGAAGGATAGGCATTGTAAGTAGCGATTAGGTCAGGTACCACCAATAGATGAATGAAGGATAGGCATTGTAAGTAGCGATTAGGTCAGGTACCACCAATAGATGAATGAAGGATAGGCATTGTAAGTAGCGATTAGGTCAGGTACCACCAATAGATGAATGAAGGATAGGCATTGTAAGTAGCGATTAGGTCAGGTACCACCAATAGATGAATGAAGGATAGGCATTGTAAGTAGCGATTAGGTCAGGTACCACCAATAGAAGAATGAAGGATAGGCATTGTAAGTAGCGATTAGGTCAGGTACCACCAATAGATGAATGAAGGATAGGCATTGTAAGTAGCGATTAGGTCAGGTACCACCAATAGATGAATGAAGGATAGGCATTGTAAGTAGCGATTAGGTCAGGTACCACCAATAGAAGAATGAAGGATAGGCATTGTAAGTAGCGATTAGGTCAGGTACCACCAATAGATGAATGAAGGATAGGCATTGTAAGTAGCGATTAGGTCAGGTACCACCAATAGATGAATGAAGGATAGGCATTGTAAGTAGCGATTAGGTCAGGTACCACCAATAGATGAATGAAGGATAGGCATTGTAAGTAGCGATTAGGTCAGGTACCACCAATAGAAGAATGAAGGATAGGCATTGTAAGTAGCGATTAGGTCAGGTACCACCAATAGATGAATGAAGGATAGGCATTGTAAGTAGCGATTAGGTCAGGTACCACCAATAGATGAATGAAGGATAGGCATTGTAAGTAGCGATTAGGTCAGGTACCACCAATAGAAGAATGAAGGATAGGCATTGTAAGTAGCGATTAGGTCAGGTACCACCAATAGATGAATGAAGGATAGGCATTGTAAGTAGCGATTAGGTCAGGTACCACCAATAGATGAATGAAGGATAGGCATTGTAAGTAGCGATTAGGTCAGGTACCACCAATAGATGAATGAAGGATAGGCATTGTAAGTAGCGATTAGATCAGGTACCACCAATAGATGAATGAAGGATAGGCATTGTAAGTAGCGATTAGGTCAGGTACCACCAATAGATGAATGAAGGATAGGCATTGTAAGTAGCGATTAGGTCAGGTACCACCAATAGATGAATGAAGGATAGGCATTGTAAGTAGCGATTAGGTCAGGTACCACCAATAGATGAATGAAGGATAGGCATTGTAAGTAGCGATTAGGTCAGGTACCACCAATAGATGAATGAAGGATAGGCATTGTAAGTAGCGATTAGGTCAGGTACCACCAATAGATGAATGAAGGATAGGCATTGTAAGTAGCGATTAGGTCAGGTACCACCAATAGATGAATGAAGGATAGGCATTGTAAGTAGCGATTAGGTCAGGTACCACCAATAGATGAATGAAGGATAGGCATTGTAAGTAGCGATTAGGTCAGGTACCACCAATAGAAGAATGAAGGATAGGCATTGTAAGTAGCGATTAGGTCAGGTACCACCAATAGATGAATGAAGGATAGGCATTGTAAGTAGCGATTAGGTCAGGTACCACCAATAGATGAATGAAGGATAGGCATTGTAAGTAGCGATTAGGTCAGGTACCACCAATAGAAGAATGAAGGATAGGCATTGTAAGTAGCGATTAGGTCAGGTACCACCAATAGATGAATGAAGGATAGGCATTGTAAGTAGCGATTAGGTCAGGTACCACCAATAGATGAATGAAGGATAGGCATTGTAAGTAGCGATTAGGTCAGGTACCACCAATAGATGAATGAAGGATAGGCATTGTAAGTAGCGATTAGATCAGGTACCACCAATAGATGAATGAAGGATAGGCATTGTAAGTAGCGATTAGGTCAGGTACCACCAATAGATGAATGAAGGATAGGCATTGTAAGTAGCGATTAGGTCAGGTACCACCAATAGATGAATGAAGGATAGGCATTGTAAGTAGCGATTAGGTCAGGTACCACCAATAGATGAATGAAGGATAGGCATTGTAAGTAGCGATTAGGTCAGGTACCACCAATAGATGAATGAAGGATAGGCATTGTAAGTAGCGATTAGGTCAGGTACCACCAATAGATGAATGAAGGATAGGCATTGTAAGTAGCGATTAGATCAGGTACCACCAATAGATGAATGAAGGATAGGCATTGTAAGTAGCGATTAGGTCAGGTACCACCAATAGATGAATGAAGGATAGGCATTGTAAGTAGCGATTAGGTCAGGTACCACCAATAGATGAATGAAGGATAGGCATTGTAAGTAGCGATTAGGTCAGGTACCACCAATAGATGAATGAAGGATAGGCATTGTAAGTAGCGATTAGGTCAGGTACCACCAATAGAAGAATGAAGGATAGGCATTGTAAGTAGCGATTAGGTCAGGTACCACCAATAGATGAATGAAGGATAGGCATTGTAAGTAGCGATTAGGTCAGGTACCACCAATAGAAGAATGAAGGATAGGCATTGTAAGTAGCGATTAGGTCAGGTACCACCAATAGAAGAATGTAGCGCAGCCATTGTCTGTGACGATTAGGTCAGGTACCACCAATAGAAGAATGTAGAGCAGCCATTGTCTGTGACGATTAGGTCAGGTACCACCAATAGAAGAATGTTGGGCGGCCTTTGTCAGTGACAATTAGGTCAGCTCCCATCATTAACACAATATAGGGCAGTCTTTATTCACATTTCTGACTGGCTTCTGTTCCAAGGAATTGTCGGTTTCTCTGCGGTGGTCAACGACGACAGGAACTATCAAACTAATGAGATAGTGAAGTTCGACAATGTTTACTTAAACTATAGCAACGCCTACAACAGTGACACCGGCATCTTCACCGCCCCCAAGGTAAGTCTTCACTTGTTCTCCATAGCCAGTCTCTAGTGCTCTCGTGTCGTCACCGATTTTAAGGCAGACATAAGTGCTAGGGTTTCTTAAGGTGCAGTTATGTTCATTAAATTGATTGCTCCACGTTTCCTTTCAGGAAAATGTATTCAAATTAGAAATGGGGACAGGGAGGCAACATTTTAGATCAGCATGTTATTCACACTATACCAGCACTTGATCCTCTCAGTGATTGATTATGGACTAGAACTGCTCACCGTCTCAAATAGTCAACTGGTGAAATTAGAGCTCATACAGAACATCTCAAATACATTCTGAGATGCACCAGAGACACCCCAGTAGTGTGTATGCATTACATCCTTGGTCTGCCGACTGTTGCTGGTAGGCACAAGGTGATGCAGGCGAAGGTATATCTCAGAGTAGCTGCAGACACAGATCACCCGTTGCATCAGGCGCTGTATGCAGTTAAGGGTCAGAGACTGATAAGAGGGATATCATGGATGGCTCAGGCGGAGGATACCATCAGACAGGTGTGTGTCAACGTCTCACGTCATATATCTGTTTCTGTCGTGACAGGTCGTGAACATATCAATAAAGTCTAGTGACTCTAAATCATATGTTTAAGCTTTTAATACATACGCCACAGTTTAATCTCAATATATGTACACAATGTGTATATAAACCCTCACTGCGCTCTTTTACTAATAACATAGCACCTCAGCTCACACAACTAGCGCACACGCAGTATCACAGGATACCGCTCTCGCTGCTATCAAACAATTATAATGCTCATCCAAATCACTCGTTCTGGCAATACAGTTCAGTCAAGAGCAAGAGCAAGTGTGATTCGTCGATCACCTAGAGACGGTAGTTCTAAGGTGCTCTAGGATTTGATGCAGCTATCAGGCCAAAAACACCAGCCACCTTGCAGAGGGGGTCAGTAATAGTTGTATAAGTGTATCTATCTGCCCATCCCCTGGGGTCAGTATACACGTGAGTGAGTGGGATACCTCGGGGCTTGTGTTCATTCACAACAACCGAGGCCATCCTGTTACAATAGCTATAGAGAAATTACAAATTACCAGCCATAGTAGACAACCTTTGGTGATATTGACAGATGCAAAATCAGTAATAGAGGCACTCCTGTCTGGGAAAATACCAGTTCTAAGGACACTACATTCTGAACTTAGTGGTCAGCATAAGGTCACCATACAGTGGATACCATCCCACTGTGGAGTACCCGGAAACGACAGAGCTGATCAATTGGCTAAGGAAGGAGCAATAGAAGAACAGCCTGATGTGCCCATTACATTCCACCAAAAGAAAAGAATGATCAAATCAGTCAGAAGGCCACCAAGCCCTGTTCAAGACGACTACCACGTTATGGACAGACCATAACAGGTCTTTATTCTGCGCCTCAGAACAGGACACAATAGATTACGCAACCACATGTATACACAATTCAAGATTGGTGACTCAGCCTTGTGCACATGTAGTTTGGCGTCGCAGACAGCAGAGCACATACTCCAGGATTACCCAAACTATAACATATCCAGGCGAACCTTCTGGCCTAGAGAGACAACAGTGGAAAATAAACTCCATGGACCGCTGAGTGAACTAAAAAGATTGTTAGATTCATACAAGAGACAACATTGCAGTTATAGGCATATTTCAAGCGAACGAAAGAAGAAGAAGAAAATGACCGTCAGCTCTTACCGGCATGGCACATGAGCGATGGATGTATAGATGAAACCTTGCCTTATTAGAAAAGAATGTTAAATGGATAATTGTCTTCTTTAGCTAACAATTCTTGAAACTACGCGGAGTAGGTGACTCTGATTTTATTATCACACTCTTTTTTCCCTATACAGTGAAAATATTTTCAGAAATGTAGACGATATAAATGGAATCAGCATTGGAGGACGAAACATCAATAACATTAGATATGCAGATGATACAGAATTAATTGCAGACAATGCGCAGGACCTGCAACAATTAGTAGATGCGGTTATTGCACACAGTGAGCAACTGGGGTTAGAATTAAATTGTAAAAAGACTCAGGTTATGGTCGTCACTAGGAAGAAAGAAGTGCCACAATGTAATATACAAGTAAATGGAAATATTCTTCAACAAGTGAATCGGTACAATTATCTTGGAACAGTCATAACATCTGATGGGAGATGCCTTGAAGAGATTAGAACAAGAATCGCCATGGCGAAAGTAGCCTTTAGCAAGATGAAAAACATTCTGACCAATAAAAGATGTTAATTGAAACGAGAAAAAGAGTGTTGAGGGGATACATAGAGCCTGTTCTTTTGTATGGATGTGAAACTTGGACAATGAGCAGCCAAGCTGAAAAGCACCTGATGGCTGCAGAAATTTGGTTTCTGAGGAAAATGCAAAGAATACCATGGACAGACAGAAAAACCAATGACCAAGTACTACAGGAGACAAATGAACATCGTAAACTGATTAGAGAAATTAGACGTAGACAGTCAAAATTTTTTGCACATGTTAAGAGAAGAAATGGATTGGAGAACTTAGTGACAACTGGCAAGATCGAAGGGAACAGACCAACAGGAAGACCGAGAGGAAAATACCTGGATGGCTTGGCCACATGGCATGGACGAGACAGGAACACTGAGCTGATCCACGACACTGGTGATCGAGTGAAATGGCGAGACATGACCGCCCACGCTTTCCGGCATTTCACATGATTGATTGATTGACTCTTTTAGTTCAGACACAACAGAAATTCTGCATGGATGAAAATGTAATCATTGTAAGAATTTTCTTCCACGGTGTTCAATGATACGTTCACTTCTTGCCACACTTTCCTTAAGAACTTGCTGGGACTTTCCAGGATTCTGTCTTGGATATCTAGACATGTTTTCTTCAGACACAGTAGCCCTTACATATCGCGGAGCATCTTACACATTTCCCACAGCAATAATATTGTTCGACATATTTCTAACATTAATGTGCAGAGGTGGTTGTTTGTCAGGAAATCTTGCTATAAATCTGTAAACAACCATACATGCGTATCGACCGCCATTTTGAAACACTTGTACCAAAAACATTATTTTTTTTTTCCTTTGGATAAAACTAATTAGTTTAGAGTGCAAAGAATTACTCTAGCAGCCGACAGCCATTCGCTGCATATTTTTGCATTACGATGGACTGAGGAGCACATATTTACTTCATTTTTCAAATGTTTTCTACGTACAAAGCTATATGAATGAGACTTTACAAATACCTGGTGTGGGTAAGTGTGTGTGTGTGTGTGTGTGTGTGTGTGTGTGTGAATGAAAGAATGTGTGGGTATAAATATATAAAAGACAAGTTTAACATGATGTATCGGTTGTTCAACAGACAGGCCTGTATGTGTTTCACGTTCACGGACTATCCCGCCCCAGTACTGGGTTCTGGTTCACAATCTACCACAACGATGAGTCTCTGTACAGAGCCCATGGCAGAGTCGAGCAGGGCTATTCCTATGGAGGTAAGACATCCTGTTGTTGTCGTTGTTATTGTGTGTTGATATTGCTATTACTGTCGTTGATATCCAAGGCCACAATCAAAACAATACGCGCAGTAGACTGATTAACGTACCACCAATAACGTAATACTAAGATGGTAAGTAAGTCGCAAATGGCTGTAGAAAAATAATTAACTATGACAGCTTGAAACGAGTTTATTTGTATACATACATTGTCCCTTTATTTCGCAACATAATTTCCACCAACAGTGTTGCACTTATCCCATCGTTTTATCGGTAATCAAAAGTCGGCTGCATAGAACTGCGTGCTTTGTTTTCGTTTACCTGCCATCCCACAGAACTATGTGACTTACTTATTGACTCGTCCTCGTAACTTTTTCTACCCATCTATGCACCGTTTTACTGGAAATCGCTAGGGGCTAAGTCCACTGAAAACCTACCTTGGCGGGAGACATTCCGCGAGTGATGCCGAAGTTGAATGTGAAGTGAAAACGTGGTTTAGAAAACAGAGTACTCAGTTTCATGCAGCCAGTTTGGGAGAACTGATAAAAACGATGGGGTAAGTGCATCAATCTCATCTCATCATGTTCCTCTTGTACCTTGCGGTGTCGAGGTGAAGTATAAAAATCGTAAGAGTTCCCGATTATGGGCTTCATGTATCGATATTCCCATGGACTCTGCTATTCCCTCCGTCCAACGTTTACGTGGTCAGTCTCTTCCTCTGCTTCCATTTGCTCTGTACACCATTGCTTGTTGTGGTATGCTGTTGAATGGTAACCTACTTGCATGGCCAAACCATTTGACTTGCTGCTTTCTAATAACATCTAGTGCAGCTATAACCCCCACTTTAGTCCTGATTTCTTCATTTCCGATCTCATCGCTTCTTCATACATTGAGTATTCTTCTCAGGAATCTCATTTCTGTTGTGATTTTTCTTTTCTCTTTTTCTGTCATTATCCAGGTTTGGTGCATCCTTAGGAAAAATCCCTTTATCCTTTCTCTTCATCCTGTGTTGGCGTGCTAGCTATATGGCATTCTTCTGATTTGCCATTTGATGATATTATACTTCCTAGTTACTTGAAACTCTTTACTTGTTTCAAGGGATGTTTGTCTATGTAAATTTTTCTTCTTTAGTTGTAGTCAATACCTCTGTTTTACTTGTGCTAATTTTCATGTTATGTTCCCTACACATTTCGTTTAGACTATTCATGTGGTCTTGTAAATCTATCTTCCGGTTTCCGGTTACGAGAGGACGTGTTTTCACAAGCTGTCCAATTTTTATAGAATCTATCAAAGTTTTGTCTTTTTCAGTCGAGATGCTTTGTATATCATTGTGTTAGTTCTAAAACTGGATCTAATACGAATTAATATCTTAAGTTTATGTGACTTTTGTTTAGTGAAATGAGGATTTCTTTGATAAATGGACGGTAAGGTCATTCAATTTTGAAATCTACCAATTATCGATTAACTACAACGTGTGATTAAACCATGCTTGACTAGCGCGTGGTAAGTCGCAAAGCACACAATAACGCAAGTCCCTGATCAGTTCTGAGTTCTTGTCTCAAATATCAAAACAAACGAACCATAACACATGACCTCAAATTGCCAGCGGCGCGTCTAGACTACAATGAGTTCGCTGCATTCTTCAAACGGGTTTGATAACATGATGCAGTAATGTTATCGATAGGAGAGGCCTCTCTGGAGATGACTG
This sequence comes from Cepaea hortensis, assembly GCA_963921405.1. Lineage (NCBI taxonomy): Eukaryota > Metazoa > Mollusca > Gastropoda > Stylommatophora > Helicidae > Cepaea > Cepaea hortensis. The sequence goes on along the minus strand of OY992888.1, from coordinate 2,108,356 downwards.
GTGTTAAAACAAGATCCTGTTTACGATCGGCCGTGAATAAACCATACGCACTAAACAAAGAGAAGGCGGTGAAGAACAAGTTTGCCAGGTGTGGGAACCCATTCGGCCGAGTCGTCCAACACACCAACTATGGCCAATGTGTTACAGTATCCTTTAACAATACACTCCATTATGAGGCATTTCGAACGTGCCTCATCAATTATTACAAGCCTGATCGAATTCAACACAGACACGATAGAAGCTGGGCCTACGTGGAAGACCTGATTACAACGCCAGTCCCTACAATACACTTTTATCACTCGAAGAACAGATTATTACCTCAGGGCAGCGTTGAAAACATTACCTATTGGCTAAAATTAGACTTTGTCGAGCTGGAGAACTCAACATACATTCAAAGACACAAGATATCATCAACATGCTCGTGTCGAGTGAGGAATCAGAATCTACACAGCCCATAACTACAGCTGTGGACATCACAGCAGACGATGTTTCTCAACTAACACATACAATGAATGAACAAGACAATACCATCAACACGAGGCCAGCTGCCCCATAAGTGCTCTTGGCCATTGAATATCCAATGGAGCACATCCAAAACAACGTAGAGACCAACGTAAGTGTAGCAGAAAAAATACCAGCCTTAGATAACACGCCAACTATCAATGGACAATCGTGCGATTGTCATGGGCGCATTGAGGCAATAGAATAATCCTTAAAGGTGCTCACTGCTACTGTTACAGCGAACATTGAAGCTAATAGCAAGACCAGCAGTGACTACACTGCTCTCAAAGAAGAAATTACGCTCCTGAGAGAGGAAAATCTGATGCTAAGAAAAACAATAGAAACTTTTCAGCATGCGTCCACCCAACTAAACAAGAGTGTAAATCCCAAGCAGCTGTATCAACTTCGGAGAATCTTGAAGCCCAGTTTCATGAAAAACAAATAACTAAACAAGACGTGAAAAAACCTCAATGTGCACAGGAAGATAAATCGCTAAAATCAGTCTATCCCATTGGTGTAAAAATAAGCAACAGATTCGAAGTTCTTCAAGAACATTCGTCAGAAAACGTACAGTGCTTTAGTGCACTGCCAACAGACAACACACGCCTCCAGGAAACACAGGGAGAGTCACATGGAGACGTACAGACTGCTGCTAAATGGTAGAAACAACGGGCAAGACATACTGACAACCATCATTTGCAGACAGCACGTCCCGACAGTACACACATTATAATAGGCGACTCTCTAATGAAAGGTCTATACAGCGACTGGATGGCCACTTCAGACAAAGACATTGGTTCCATAATTCCATTGCCAGTGGCTGGTGTTGACCGGCTAACAGACAAGATTAGGAGGTTGGCTGTAAATCGTAACGTTAAAAACCGCAAGCGTTCATATTGGTATTAATGACACCATGAACAACCAGCAAATCACAGCATCTCAACTGCTGGCGCTCTTTAACGGATTACGTCACACTTTTCCTAACTCGTGAATTTTCTTCTCCTTTATCGTATCACCGAGTTATGGATTCTAGTGTCGTCTAGCTGACATAAATAACAACATATTGCAGATGTTTTGTTCTCACAACAACATACAGTTCATCAACAACACACAGGTGTTTACTTCACAGTCTGGAGCACCTAAAAAGCTACTTTATAAGGATCATGTACATTTGTCTATATTGGGCACCAGCTTGCTCGCCAAAAATATCAAATACCCAGAACGTACACAACCTAAATCCAATACTGGATCGCGTAGGACACTTGTAGCTACACCACCTCAACCTCAAGCCAGACGACATACTCCCGCCACATCAAGTACCAATAGGCCAGAAGAGAGCACACCACTCATAACCATTGCACCTGATATCCAAGCCAGACGGAACATTTCCATCACACCAAATCCGTACAATACGCCCTCTTTCACACAGGAGGGTGATAATGTTAAAGATACGTTCCCTATTCTTCACAGCAAGGATCAATCCAGCAGTAACAACAACGTGCCTCAATGGCCTCCTATTAGCCACGAATCAGAGCCTGTAGTTGGAAGTCGTTACACACCCGTGAGAAATCAACCGTATACATTCCATTGTAACCCAGAGTTGTTATACCTCACACGTTTTAGCCCAGCTTCACTTCGTCGGGCACTTATGATGTCGCTGTACCAAGGACCAACACAGCCTGGTATTTACTAGCAATTCATCGAAAAGCAACACCGGATCTCGGTACAAGAAAGAGCTTCTCCTAGAAAGTGTATGTGCATGCTTGGTTATTGTTTTATATAGCAATGTATTAGATTGTACTTGGCTATAAACATCGACTCGTATTGAAGTCACAGAGATGGACACTTAGTTGGATATCTTTTATAATATTTTTTATCTCGTTTATACTGTGAGTGAGAGAGTCTTCACTGATTTATCCTTACAGATCTGTATACGTATTTTGTGTGTGTGTGTGTGTGTGTGTGTGTGTGTGTGTGTGTGTGTGTATTGACAGATATATTACTGTTTCTCTGTACTTTAGAGTGTGTATTGTTGTAAGGGACGTTAGTTGTATTCATTTTGTGTTTTAAAACAATTCATGATTACGCATTGTTAAAATGTCCAATAAGTGCGAACTCTGGCTCAGTAATAATGGGCTCAGAATCGGGCATTTAAATATATGCCATCTATTAAGGAAGCTGCCTGAACTATCACTGATAGTTAATCGAAATTTTCACATGTTCGGCGTTAGCGAAAGTCGATTAAATAGCAACATCTCAGATGATGACATCGCTGTCAGAGGCTTTAAAACCATAAGAAGAGATCCCTATCAGAAACAAGAGACGGGTATTGCAGTTTATATTTCTAACTCGCTTAACGCCCATGGTAGGCTGGATTTTGATACCTGTGAGATTGAGCGTGTATGGCTTGAAGTTAAGCTTCAAAATCGCATACCCCTAGTAGTTGGCTATGTTTATCGAAACCACAGTTCAGGAAATATCTGGTATGGAAAATTCACCACTATGATGGATGTAGTCTTTAGTAATGCTAGAGAAATATTACTGCTAGGCGACTTCAACATAGACACTAAACAAATCAAACAAAACATGGGAAAACATAATAGAGTCATATAACTTCCAACAGTTAGTCAAACAAGCCACTAGAATAACAAAATCATCTGCAACACTTATAGATCATATCTATACTACGTGTGCTGACAACATCACAGAATGTACTGTACCTATTAATGCAATGAGCGATCACTACCCAGTTTGTTGCACGTGGTCGAGAAGAGGTAACAAAACTCCGAAACACAAACATATAAGTATAATATATAGAAATTACAAAAACTTCAATCAAGATGCCTTTTTACAAGAATTGCTCAACTCATCGCTAAACTATGTTTACCAACTTCCTGACCCAGATGATGCTCTAGACCACTGGCTAAATACCTTTCTAAGCGTATTTGATAAGCATGTTCCATTTAAGCAAGTTCGTGTTAAACATCACACTAAACCCTCGTGGATCACACAGGAGGTAGTTGAACTTGTGAGAGACCGAGACAGGGCACATAAAAATAGAGATATAACTATGTACCGTAGTCT
>OY992888.1:2062271-2099771 GCA_963921405.1 Cepaea hortensis | reverse complement strand
AGGTGAAGTGGCTTAACATAATAACATTTGAAGCAGGATTGCGTGACTTCTGCTTTAGTGGTTTCACACACCGAGTATACAAAAATGACATTGGAATGGGTCAGGTTTATAAGAACAAAAATATCTGCCAGGGTGCGAAATGGTGGGACTTAGGCGGATTAACAAAGGCCTAGGGATATTAGTTATAACTTCTCCCCTCTTGTTCCATTCTCCACCATGGTTACTTCTCTCTCAGCTTCGTCGTCCACACAAAGAGACAGGTTCTATTACTTGAATATTCATCTGTGTTTTCTTATAATCATTCCGCCTTGTCTGGCTAATTGGAAACTCTGCCATTCCCTACCAACTGCATCCGCTTACACTGAATACAACGCCACACTCAGACACAGATGTGACTCGGACACCAGAGTAGGTTTTCCTGTATAATTAACACTCTACCATAAACATTATCACAGTCACGTATGCTACAATACACAAAATACAACATTACTACACAATCTAATAAAATGGTCGGCACAATCTTTGGCCATCACCATCTTCGACCCTAGTGGTACGTCCGCACAGAACGAAGTCCACGGCTCGAATGCCCCGCCACTTTCGCGATCACGTGGGTTCGCTCCGGTGGACATCTCGGCGTGCCAGTTCATGACCTAAAGTCACGCGTGTCATGTCCTTTCGTGTGACACTCTTTCCCCATGCCATGAGTTAGACTTCACACCATGGCAATATCAGACTGGACGTTGCGGAGACAAAGCTTGCTTCAGCATGCAAACCAAAGACACTGATATAAATATATTAAACACCACAAATACGTCGAGTGTTTTATTCCTAGTGACTTCTAAATCCTTAAGTACAACAATCAAACCATAAATCAATTGCCATGAGCTCCATAGTTCAGCCTACAGGATGGGACGCAGTGGGAAAGGTTATATTACTGTTGGGTGTGAGGGGTCAATCTCTAGAAGGAAGATACGCGTGGGATAGGTACGAGGGCAAGCGCGGAGAGGGTGCACACACAGAAACAAGGGAGTAACAGACGAGTGGAGGTTTGAAGGAGAAGAGTGTTATTATTTAATTAAAATAGAAAACGTTACATGAAACAGTCATGAAAATAGAGGCCATGCGGGAATGGAGAATCCTCATGGCCACCAGCTGTGGTACAAGGATAAAGATCTAATGTTTGTACGTAGTTTATAGAATCTTGCAATCTCCTTCTTAAGAACTGCAAGATTAACCAGCCATCAATTGATGGTGATGGTGATGACGATGTTTTCGATGGTGATGTAGGTGATGGTGATGATGGTGATGATGGTGATGATGATGTTGGTGACAATAATGTTGGTGATGTGTGTGATGATGATGTTGGTGATGATGATGTAGGTGATGATGATATTTGTGATGGTGATGATGATATTAATGATGATGATGTTGCTGGTAATGGTAATGATGATGATGGTGATAATGATGTTGATAAAAATGATGTTGGTGATGATGATGATGATGATGATGATGTTGTTGATGATGATGTTGGTGATGTATGTGATGATGATGTTGGTGATGATGATGTTGGTGATGATGATGTTGGTGATGATGATGATATTGGTGACGATTGTGATGATGATGTTTGTGATGATTGTGATGATGATGTTGGTGATGATTGTGATGGTGATGTTTGTGATGATGATGTTGGTGATGTTGGTGATGATGATGTTGGTGATGATGATATTGGTGATGTAGATGTTGGGGGTGATGATATTGGTGACCGTGATATTGGTGATGATGATGTGGGTGATGATGATATTGGTGATGGTGATGATGATATTGGTGATGATGATGTTGGTGATGTAGATGTTGGGGGTGATGATATTGGTGATGATGATATTGGTGATGTAGATGTTGGGGGTGATGATATTGGTGACCGTGATATTGGTGATGATGATGTGAGTGATGATGATATTGGTGATGGTGATGATGATATTGGTGATGATGATGTTGGTGATGTGTGTGATGATGATGTTGGTGATGATGATGTTGGTGATGATGATGAATTTGGTGACGATTGTGATGATGATGTTTGTGATGATTGTGATGATGATGTTGGTGATGATTGTGATGGTGATGTTGGTGATGATGATGTTGGTGATGATGATGTTGGTGATGATGATGTTGGTGATGATGATATTGGTGATAGTGATGTTGGGGGTGATGATATTGGTGACCGTTATATTGGTGATGATGATGTGGGTGATGATGATATTGGTGATGGTGATGATGATATTGGTGATGATCTCAGTCATAGAGAAGTCCGTCATTATCACAGCCACCTTTGAAGGTGTGTGATTATGTGGGTTAGCTTCTTAGATCCCAATATTGACTGGAATTTTGGAAGCAATTTTACTGACTTTGAGGATAGGACTGGCCAGGTCTTGTGAATATACCTCGCATCTCAGTAATAATATAAGATTCCACATGCTAAATGCATGGTTCTTATTATATAAAGAGTCGACTGCTGACTTGCAGGGATCTTTATCTTGAAAGTAGTCAGCTGTTTAAAAACAGTGATCTTTCGTTAGTCCACTTTCGCAGACATTGTATATAGAGTGTCACTGCTGGAGTTGCTGTGATCTCTACCATATAAGAGTTAACTGTTTGGAGACAGTAATCCTTATTTACATTCCCACCTTCTTCCGGCAGAAAGGTCTTCCAAATTGAGAATGAAAAAGGAGGAAGACATTAGTTACACCAACTTTGTCCGTCCTTTAATCTCCACCATTTTGCAGGCAGAAATGCTTTCTCAACTGAGGATGAATTGACGGCAGACGTCGGAGACGGATCCTGTTTGATCTCTTCATGAAATTTTTCAGGTTGTCCATGTTATGCTCCTAGTCGTATGATACGCCAATGACATCAGGTTGGTTATCCATCGTTTCCTAGACACATACTTTGCGTACGCTCTCCACTTCCATATAAATGGCTTGGGGTCCAGTTATTTTGATGGCCTTCCTGGAGATTTCAATTGTGCTCACTTTCTCAGCAGCTTGATCAGGGCTACCGACAAGATTACACAACTGAAGAATAAATCCAACGTCGAATCGACACTGGACAATAGTCGGTACGAATACTGACTATAACCGAGAGTGTGTTGTTAGTGAGGTGTCTTAATGGTTGCCCAAGTTTTCCATCAGGGTTCACACTCTCTACTCTCAGTGTTGCAAGCATGTTATGGGGAGAAAAGAATATAAGGAGTTGTTATTTTATGTGATGTGGTGACATTAAAAATGTTGTATTTACAACAATAATTCCCCTCTCTCACCCATGCCAGCAATTAATTTTTGGAGATGGATTAGGCCCCATATTCATTTACTGGATCAAGTGTCTTAATTTTCAGGGACAAAAATGAATTTCCCCCTGTACTAGCTGTCTCAGTGATATTAAATAATTTGTGTTCTCTGGTGTTTCAGGTACCTTAATTTTTGGATACATATATTGAATAACCAGCATGCACAAAATTATACAACAATATTGACAAGCTAATAATCATTTCATACTGAGAACTTAAATATCATGGATACAAGCATTTATGTTGACCCATAAGATATTTATACACCATCTTCAGTCTGCTACATTGAATTCCTAACTGATATATTAAAACAGTGATACATGCAATATTATCACTATTAATGAAATCAAACCTTCTAGAGATTTATTGTTGGTTTACATGTCTGGACAGTTGCCCTCATATAAGAGACATGGTCCATTAAACAACACCATAAAAACTCCAAGAATTGGTCTGATTTGCGAGAGGTCACTCCGGATTTTAATACCAACATAGAGATCCCAAAAGTGAGTCTTATGCAGGGTATACCCAAAGTTTGTATCCTGACATCAGGGCACAGGTATGTGAGCCCCTAGCAGGTTATTACCAGGGTTTAAATCCGAGACGAGTGATCTTTTTCCCAGGGTTTATAGCCCGGAAAGAGCAACCCAGTTATGTGACCAGGTTTTCCCAGGGTCTATATCCCGGAAAGAGCCACCAGTTATGTGACATGTTTGATTGAGTTGCCAGAGGACCTAGTTAGTAGTGTTCTCTGGAGATATATCTTGAATAATAAATAACAAGATAAAGGATATGATTTAGCACGTTTTATCTAGAGGTCACTCAAATGAGCTAATCATTCCCGCAATAGCCTTTTTGGAGAACCTTTTTCTTTGGCTCAAACCCCCACTGTGAGACTATTATGTATCTACACAGAAATTTATAAAAGAAGTAAAATAGTTCACCCAAGGCCAGAGAAGATCTGAACTATTAGCGCCTGTACAACTGAGGATCCATCTCACTCAACATAGTGTTGCCAGTGTGCTGTTCGTCCGTCACATAGATCTTCTCATATATATATTTTGTCATTTTGTGACCTATATCAGTTTGTCCCATTTCTTTGGGATTGTAGGACTCAATTATATGTAGACAAACTCAACAATAACTGTACATTACATCTGTTGGACAAGACATCTACATGACAGTTTCTTGACAAAAGTGGGACATACATTCACAAGGAATTGTGTACACCAGCCATTGTGCAAGACTTACATCATAAGAGATACTTGACAACATCTATACAAGACTTTTCACAATATGTATAATCAACCACAGCACCTAAGACAGTCACCAGAGACAACACTTGACAGCAACTGTACAAGAAATTCACTGGGGACATGTACTTAAAACACTGGTTCAATAATACTGTTTATTGAGCTGATGGTGAGTCTAGTGATGACCATTGTTCATCCCATTTGTCATGTCAACACTTCAATAATTACCTACATAAGGTATAATTATGCCGAACATGCATGAAGATAAACATGATACAACACTCCTACACCCTCCTCCAGCTAATAACCAAACTTTCCTCCTCCTCTCCTCTCTAATCACCACTACACCATTGACTTTTATCCTTTCCTCTACTGTTAATGAGGGAAACCCAAGATAAGTCATAACCTGGGGCAAGCATAGGGTCGTTCTGCTCCACTGGTCTGTTTAATCCTTTTAGCACCTATGATGGTGTTGGACAGCTCAGGTTGCAGTTTTCCCCCATGATGATTTTCCAAGTCTGACTAATTATCCCCTACTGTCACAGTTTGAAGAAAAGTTACAGCCTTGTCTTTCACTGGTGAGTTGACTGTTCATGAAGTTGAGACTTAGGAATCTGTTCTCTTTTTCCTGTAGAGGAAGATCTAAGATACAAATATGTCCCAGTCTTCTTCCTTCTCCTCAGTCTATCTCACGTACTTTCCAAGTCTTCATTCTGAAACACTGTGTGAGCACCAGGCTGGAGATTAACTAAGATAAATCCTAGCTAAACAATCCATTGTCCCAGTCATTTCACCAGACGTCCCGAATGACGTTCACCACCATAGACTTGTTGTTTAGTACTCAGATGACATTTGATTGACTCAAAGATCACTGTCCAGTTCACCACATTTGTAGTGCTTCAGATTTGTGTTTTGCTCCCATTTATGCATTCAGCTGTTAAAGAGCTGAGAGAAAACTCTTCCTGATATTCCCACATTTTGATAGGGAGTCACTTCTGGATCTAGGACTTCTGTTTAGTTGTCCCAGATGATATATGGAAGGCTTCTCCACCACCCCTCTGTTCTCTGTTGATATACAAAACGGCACATCTCTTCACATATGTTAAAAGATAATGTTATCATACATCAACATACACAGATGGAGATGGGGAAGGTTAAGGTGGGTGTTGTCCAAGCACACCTCTCCTAGTTTGATGATGATGTGAATTTCACTGTGATGTACTGTGGTAATCACAAGACCATATGTTGAGACAGGGGTAGCTTAACATAATTACAAGTATTTATGTGGTCTAAGTTCCACCATGTTTGAACCACAGTAGACCTGGGCACAAGGAGGACCAGACACAGTACAGCAATCATTGTGACATAGCAACATGGGACAGGCATTGTGAAGGGAAATGGAAAATAGGCATTTACAACTGCAATATGCAATATGTATTAACTAATGGCATTTACCCAATTAGCAGACCAGACATCCATTCCTTTGGTTGTCATGTTGGTGCATGAATGTCCTATTCCATATACACTCACTCAGCAATGCCAGACCTCACCCCCTCTCTCAGACAGACCTGACTCACAGGTACATCATCTTTATCATCATCATGTGCTCTTTCCCCACTGGGTAATTTTCATGTCTACTACAGTAGGTAACAGAAGCTCAATTGCGTACACAATTGTTCACATATGCACCAAGCACATATGTGGAAAACATGTTTAGTCCTTGTAAGTTTGCATGAGCCATACATTATATTCAGCCAACTGAGACACAGGTTCACACACCTATGGTTCTCTTAGGAACTAGTTTATATTAACCATCCAACAGTAGAGGTAACAGTGTAATACTTCAGGGAGAAATTGTATTAATTCTCCTGAGCGTAATGTATCCACCAGGCATCACATGGACTTAGCAATTCTGGCGTGCCACATACAACCTGTTTACAGATGGATATTGAAGCATCTTTCCTTCCACTAGATGTGAGAGGCTATTTATTAAATCACCAACTCACTCACTCCATCATTCTCAGCGTTTTACAAAGGAACGTGTACATGTTTCATCACTCATTCCAAGTCAGACTGCCATGTTAACTCGCGAGAGCAAAGGTACAGTTGATTCAAGAATAAGTCATCCTAGGCATGAAGAATGCACAAGGGGTTTGGGTTTGCGAATTTGCCTGAGGGTACTATACATTCATCAAGCATACGCAACCAGTCACATCAAGGGATTGATATGCATTTGGAGTATACAGCGTGAAAGACATGTCAAGGTTGAAGCCGCAGTATTCAGAATACTGGCGCACAGAAGTTAGGTTTCCACTTTCACATTTTATTCATAAAATACTCTTATATTCTTCTCTTTCGTTCACTAGGTCTAGCCACAACATTAAAGTATGTTTTAAAGTGGTACCTGTTGTCCAGAGAACAATATATTATCAGATCTTTAAGGGCATTGTTGGGTTATCACATCACACTAGCGACCGCTCCCGGTGAAATCCCCGCTCAACTAATTAGATTTTAAAATATGGCCCAGGAATAGCGTGGGCTCATTACTGATTAGCCAATGAAAACCAAGCGCATACCTCTGCCCTCCCCCAACTCGTTCTAGAACATAGGATCTAATAATAGCCCTTCTATTTGGGATGGTCCCCGTTAAGACTTAAAGTATCCTTATGAATATGTCGGGCTGGGAATGGGGATTCTGTTCCATCATGCTACAATGGTGATAATGATGTTGATAAAAATTATGTTGGTGATGATGATGATGATGATGATGATGATGATGATTATGATGATGATGATGATGATGATGATGATGATGGCAATGATGATGTTGTAATGATGATGTTGGTGATGATGATGATGATGATGATGATGATGATGATGATGATGATGATGATGATGATGATGATGATGATGATGATGATGATGATGATGATGATGATGATGATGATGACTGTGATAATAATGGTGGGTGTCTGTGATGATGATAGTGGTGATGGTGATGATGTTGCTGATGAAAGAGATCATTATAACAATGGTAATAGTTATATTAGTGATTACAATAATGATGATGGTAATGATGATGTTAGAGATGATGATGATGGTGACAGCGACGACGACGATGCTGACTATAAACATCTTTTTATCTGTCTGTAGGTAATTCCATAGCTCTGAGAGTCAAGTCTGGTGAGAGAGTCTATGTGAAAGTTCACTATCCATCCAGCGTCCACGGAAGCGGTCTGAACAGATACACTACCTTCACTGGCTACCTGGTTCCAACACCAGGTATGTACTTCTTGATGGACAGAACAACATGTGTGAAATGTTGCTAGACAGAATATATTTGTAATTGTTACTCGACATAACAAAATGTGTGTCAATTTTGCATGACAGAACAACATGCTGGTAAATGTTCCATGACAGAACAACATGCAGGTAAATGTTCCATGACAGAACAACATGCTGGTAAATGTTCCATGACAGAACAACATGCTGGTAAATGTTCCATGACAGAACAACATGCAGGTAAATGTTCCATGACAGAACAACATGCAGGTAAATGTTCCATGACAGAACAACATGCTGGTAAATGTTCCATGACAGAACAACATGCTGGTAAATGTTCCATGACAGAACAACATGCTGGTAAATGTTCCATGACAGAACAACATGTGTGTAAATATTGCATGACATTAAAACATGTGTGTAAATATTGCATGACATTACAACATGTGTGTAAATATTGCATGACATTACAACATGTGTGTAAATATTGCATGACATTACAACATGTGTGTAAATGTTGCATGACAGAACAACATGTGTATACATGTTGCCGGGCCTAGCAACATATGATCCCACCCGTGGCTGACGGGGCCACACAAGGGAAACAAATAAGAGTCCCATGGTAACCCGCCATCCATGTCATAGGTGGCCACAAAGGAAACGTGGCATGGGAGATGGCACCTCATCCCGTAGACAACATTAGCCCCACATTCAGTCAGCGTGGGTTGGACTACAGGACTGAGCATATTGTACCAGTGATTGGTGGACATTAGGTCTGTTTCCATTGTACCAGTGATTGGTGGACATTAGGTCTGTTTCCATTGTACCAGGGATTGGTGGACATTAGGTCTGTGTACATTGTACCATGGTTGGTGGATATTAAGTATGTGTCCATTGTACCAGGGATTGGTGAACATTAGGTCTGTGCCCATTGTACCAGGGATAAGTGGACATTAGGTCTGTGCCCATTGTACTACGGTTCGGGGACATTACGTGTGTGCCCCTTGTACCAGGGATAGGTAGACATTAGGTCTGTGTCCAATGTACCAGGGATAGGTAGACATTAGGTCTGTGTCCAATGTACCAGGGATTAGTGGACATTAGGTCTATGCCCACTGTACCAGGGATTACTGGACATTAGGTCTATGCCCATTGTAGCAGGGATCGATGGAAATTAGGTATGTTTCCATTTTACCAGAGATTGGTGGACTTTGGTGTCATGGTTTATCATACAAAAGTTTTCTCAGCGATAGATGTATGCATATTGTACCACGGTTTGCTGGACAATAAGATTGTGCATTTTGTATGAGAATGTGTTAAACCTTCAGGATGCATTCACTGCACAATGATTGTTGGACACCAAGAATGAGTCTATGTTAACATGCATTGCTGGACACCAAGATATTGTCTATAGCATCAAGATATGCTGGACACAAAGATTATATCTATTGTACAAGGATTGCTCCACAATAAGATTGTGCCTATTGTACTAAGATTGTCTCCACAAAAAGATGGTGTCTATTGTACCATGGTTGTTTCCACATATGATTGTGTCTATTCTACCATGGTTGTCTCTACAATAATATTATGTCTATTGTACCAGGATTGTTCCACTATAAGATTGTGTCTATTCTATCAGGATTATCTCCACAATACGATTGTGTCTATTGTACCAGAATGTTATCCACGATAAGATTGTATCTATTGTACCATGACTACCTCCACAATAAGTTGTGATCTATTGTACCATTGTTGTCTCCATAATAAGATTATGTCTATATGCCACTGTACCAGGGCTATGTGGTGTATGGTAAAGAGAGAGATATAGCACCTCACGGTGAGTGGCAGCCATATCCCAAGGGATCGACCAGGATCCTATTTGGTTCCCATCTCTTTACCTAGCTCATGTACGGCTCCACGAATACCGCTTGAGTACGGCGGTGGCCACATCACGGGCAACAGTCTTGGCTGACTCGCTAAACTACATGAGTGAAGTAGAGGTAATATCCTACTAAGGGAATGTCCATGCCTAGTACACAAAGACTGAGACTGTGGAGAAGGCGGATGAACCTAAATAGATCAACGGCTTCGAAAGCGAATCAGCAGAGTGTGTGGCACACATGAGACGTGTTCAGGACACGATTGTGAACATGGCTGGCCATCGTGGAAGAGATTGGGACCTCACCATGTAATATCCCAAAGACAGCAATGGTAATTCAACAAGTATATAGCGATACGGGTAATTCTTAGTCCCCTGGAGATGAGCCTGTTGTAAATATTAACTGGGCAGAGACAACTCCTATAGTGAATAAGGAAGTGCATAATGACGAATGCATCCCAAATTATTTTGAAAGGGTGCATTCTGACAATACCTACCTGAAAAGTAGAAGGAGAAGTCTAAGAACTGGAACGTGGAACGTACGCGCCCTATATCAAGCAGGGAAGTTTGATAACCTTATTTCCGAAGCAAAGAACATGAATTTAGATATCTTAGGCGTATCTGAAACAAGATGGACAGATACAAGTTATATAAGGAAAGAAGATTACATATTCATTAACTCAGGAGGAGATCATCACGAGAGACGAGTAGGCATTCTGCACTCATAAAGATAGGATGATACTTCTCAAAATTAAGGCAAGACCGTTCAACATAGTAATTCTTCAGACAGAGGATCACTTCTTTATGCCCATCTTTATGCCAAGAAGTGATCCTCTTTTGACATATATTTTAACTGTCCTTCATATTTGGCTCCTAGTGTCTAGAGTTAGTTTTCTCAAAACAACGAATTCGAACTCCGCAACTTAACTGTTAGAATGTGATATACAACGCTGACAGAATGCTTAAATTTCTAGATGAGGTTTATTTCAGGCTTTATCCCGTGAATCAGATGACCTGCAGGTACTCATACTATCACACAGTCCGTCATCTCTGCTCACGCTGCCGTACTAACCATGACTATAATTAAAGTCACACATGTCGTTTGTCCTACCACATATATCTATAGTATTCGCAGTTCATGACCATATTCCTAAGTAACTAATTACTCAAGCTAATGACTTGGGACGTTGTTTACTGTATGATTGATAAACCAACACAGAACTGGCGTCGTTAGCCGCTACACGCTGCGGGATTTGCTGAGGAGGGGATCCGAGCACTTATGGACTGAATGGTTCGATGTGCAATGAGGATGATCTGTCGACTAACTAACTAACTAACTTACTGTATGACCTTTCGGTGATTCTTCCACTTAGATATCGGCCCATCATTTCCCATTTCATTCATCAGATTTCCTTTATGTTCGTGCTGAATCGCTTTCCGTCCTCAATACATCTTTGATTCTTCCTGCATTCTTCCTTTCATTAGATTCAATGATCATCACAATAAACGGGCAGATACTAGAACAAGTAACAAGTTTCTCCTAACTTGGACATATAATAACAGACGATGGCAGAAGTGAAATATAAATCAAAAAGAGAATAGGAATGGTCAAAAATGCTTTCAATGGCATGAAATCAGTATTAACATCTAGAGAGATTAATGTTTTGATTTGCATTTCTTTTACAGGACATCGCTGTCAACATCAGCATCTGTCAGCTTATTGTTGATTGCCTGGCAAGATTACGCTCAGTAGTTCGCCATTGCTTTCTGAGCGACCGGCTCTATCTCACATAAGTCACTGGCGCGACTCGAACCGCTTCCAATTCTCGTGCGCTCAAGTCAACCACGAGAGTATTCGGTGTTACGGAGAAAGCTGCTAACCCCTAGAGAGATTAATAACGCATTAAAAATGAGAATTGTCAAATGCTACGTATATTCAACGCTACTATATGGCTCGGAAGCCTGGACATTGAACAGGCAACTAGAAAGTCGTATAGAAGCCCTGGAGATGTGGATATACAGACGAATAGGTCGTATTTCATGGGAACAATAACAATCAAATGCAGAGGTTCTAGAAAAACTTGGAATGAAGAGAGAGTTTATGAAAGAAATAAAGAGGAGGCAAGTGAAATATTTCGGCCACGTTAAACGACATGATACTCTTATAAAAACCATACTGAGGGCAATCGAGCAAGAGGTAGACAACAATACAAGTGGAAAGATAACTTCAAGAGATGGACGAATCTCAGCCTGACAGAATGTACAGTCAAGGCGAGAGACAGACAGTGTTGGAGATCTATTGCCGCCAATACTAGAATATAGGGCAGCCATTATTGGTGACGATTAGGTCAGGTCCCGCCAATACCAGAATGTAGGGCAGCCATTGTCAGTGACGATTAGGTCAGGTCCTTCCAATACAAGAATTAAGGGCAACCATTGCCAGCGGGAGGAGAAGAAAGCATACAAATCTATCACGCATTATGTAAAAAGATATGGAAACATGGTATATGACGAACAGATTGGAAGAGAACTAGCTTCACTTCAATACCACAAAAGGGCAACCTGAAATTATGCACCAACTATGGGACTGTTGTCCTGATCAGTCATGCAAGTAAAATTCTACTAAAAATCATAATGGGAAGACTTCGTAAGAAAATGGAAGAAAAATTAACGTGGTTCAAGCTGGATTTAGACAAGGAAGAGGAACAAGAGATCACATACTCAACATGCGTTTAGTAATAGAAAAGAGCAAAGATTTTAATGTAAACCTATTCTGATGGTTTGTGGATTATTCAAAGACATTTGACTGTGTACAACATCAGAAACTTTGGGAAATCATGAGAAATATGGGTTTTCCACCACATGTAATAAAACTCATAAAAACGCACTATCTAGAAAAACAAGCAGCGGTTAGAATAGATGGCGAGACATCAGACTGGTTTGATATCAAGCAATGAGTCCGTCAAGGCTATGCGTTGTCCCCATATTTGTTTAACTTGTACACCTAAAATATAAGAAGTGTAAGTGATGATATAAACAGGGAGCAATATGATGCCCTAAATATCGGTGGTCATGACATACCAGAGATTCAGTATGCTGATGATACAGTATTGCTATCCACAACACAGAATGGTATAGAAAACATAACAACCTCATCCTACTTGAATAGTAAAAAACACAACTTATATCTTAACTTACAAAAAACACAGATAACTGATTCTCTGCTGTGAACCGAGAGGTCAGCTCAGTGGAACGGTTTTGGCACCCGTGAACTGATATTTCAGTTGGGTATAATCAGTGCGTTATTTGTTCCAGTTCTTTAATTTTCCGCAAATTTTAGTGCTCCGGTAAATTAAAATTTACACACAGAAAGATTTCGCTTCCGCCAATTAAAACAAGACGCTAGGATCCATTTTTGCTTTATAGTAGAAAACGAGTGTTTAGTAGTTTGTTTTGTTTTTGCATACATATACATGTACGTTTTTGTTTGTTTGTTTGTGTGTGAGTGTTGTTGTTGTTTTTTGTTTGTTTGTTTTTTTGCATGTCCCTTACAGGACGTTGCAGTCAACATCAGCATTTGTCAGCTGCTGCTGATGTATTAGGCAAGATGACGATCAGTTGTTTGCCGTTCTGAGCGGCCTGCTCAATACCCCGTAAGCTACCAACGCCGCGAGAACCGCTACCAATTATCCCGCAGGTTACGGTACTCATGAGAATATACGGGCCAGGGAGACTGACATATCTACTATGGAGAAAGAAATATATATTAATGATAGAAAATTAAATTGGAGGTGGTGGAAAATTTCGAATATCTTGGGTAATAGATTACCAACAATGGTGACACAATGAAAGAAGTTAAAAGATGAATAGCTATTGCTCTTCAAAGACTAAAACAACTGAATAAATTGTGGAGAGGGACAGATAGAACTATAAACATTAGATTTTTAAGACCATACATCTTTCCCAATGTTACATACGTCTGTGAGTCCTGAACACTTACTAAACAAGCTGGATAGCGCATACATGTCTTTAAATATAAATGTTATAGACAAGTTCTAAGAATATCTTGGGTAAAGGAAAGAACAAATGCATCCATACTTCAAGAGCTGAATATTGAAGAAGGTTGGCTATTATAGATGATAAAACAAAGAACAGTGAAATATTTTGGTCACTTGAAACGTCATGAGAGTTTTTAGAGAACAACATTGGAGGGTTATATGCCTGGGAAGAGAGGAAGAGGAAGGCCAAAGAGAAGATTGGTGCAGGATGTGGGGAATGATCTCCAGATGGGTGTATCGGACGCAGGACATCTTGCTTATGATCGAGAGGTTTTCCGGAAGGTTGTTATGGGAACTTGTTTCTGCAAAGGAAATTCTACTGAATTAATAAACTGAATGAACTGTCAGTGACAATTAAGTCAGGTCTCACTAATGCCAGAACATAGTGCAGCCATTGTCAGAGACTATTATGTCATATCCCACCAATATAAGAATGTAGGGCAATCATTGTCAGTGACGATTAGGTCAGCTCCCACTAATGCACAAGTGTGAGACAACCTTTGTTCACATTTATTCCCAGGAAATGTCGCTTTCTCTGCGGTGGTCAATGACGACAGGAACTATCAGACTAATGAAATTGTTAAGTTCGACCATGTTTACATAAACTTTGGCAACGCCTACAACAGTGATACCGGTATCTTCACCGCCCCCAAGGTAAGCCTTCACTTTATCTCGATCGCCAGTGTTAGTCAATAATGCTTTCGTGACTTCACCGTCATCAAGTATTTCTCATAATACAGTTATGTTCATTAAATGTGTTTGTTGCGCGTATCCATTCTACACGTTCTTTACGTTGCTAATTGCTAGCTTCACGTTATGTTGTTAGCAGAATGTCTCCACATTAACTATGGTGGAAGGGAGGCAACACTCGAGATTAATATGTTATTCAAGAGATGTCTCCCTTTGTCTGTCTGGCTGTCTAAATGTCATCTCTCCCTGCTTCAATATTCTTAATGTGCACCAGCCTGACCTAGTGTGTTTGTCGCAAGTACACGAGTATTCGCGCACATACATGAGTACATACAGACATACTTCAGTGTCTGGGATCTTGTCTTGTCATTTGATCTTCAGTAGCTTCTTAAGGCAGACTGTGTGGAAGTGGTTTAATTTGCTAGCGTGTCGCTGGTCCAGGCAGATGATGATTAGAATGTTGAGTTGTGGTCACTGTTGACTTATGTTGGTTGTTGTCTGGTTTGAATGAGACGGCTTCAAGTCTGCCATGATGTTACTAGGCAATCCCGATTGTGAAATACTGTTGTCTTTGAGATATATTATGGCAGGTGGAATAACTGTGACTCTTCTCGAAATAAAATATAGAACTTGATGACAATTGGCAAGATTTAGAGGGGGTGGGGGGGGGGTGTGAAACAAGGGTAAGGCAGAGAAGTGAATATCTGGATGGCTTGGACACATGGCGTGATCGGTACAAGAACAAAGAACTGATCAACCACTCTGGTGATCCCCTAAGATAGCGAAAAATGACCGCCCATGCTTACCGACATGGTGCATGATACTGATGATGATGATAAGTAACGGCTCTCTGGCCATGATACCTTCAATAAGTATTATTTGTATGTTGTTTGTGTCTGTACAAGAAATGTTCAGTATTCTTGTGTACAATCACATCTCATGTGTCCCAACGGATAGTTTTTGTATTTGTTTGTTATTTAGTTTGGACCGAGATCTGTGGTGTGATTTGGTTATAGTTCACAAATAATGAATTAAATGTTCATTATTCACATCCACATGTTAAAACTGATTCTGTGATGTGCAGGAGTTAATGTTTCTAACCTCCAATGATTGGTTTTATTGAAGATGTCTTTCATTTTATAACATACAAGTTTGGTTGTTATGTGGTGTTATAATACAGGGGTAAATGCTTAACAGAGTTGCAACATCAGCAGTCAGCGACACTAACAACATCAGATAGAAGATGAATAACAGGAAATACGAACGAACGAACGAATGAACAGACAGATTTAATTTTCAAAGGGTAGCAAATTGGACACGAAGGCCCGTCTTACTTTCGGCCCTTCCAATAAGTCATATTCGTTCATCTATAGTGCAGAATACATCCGCGTAGGGAAAAAAAGCATTGTCAAATGAATGTTGTAAACATAAACAATGCATATTACCATGTTATGAGACACATCTCCTGCCAGCCCATCCCCCACATCGCACACCCAAACACACACCACACATGCACACATCTACCCAGCCACACACACAAACACACATCTCCCACTCACCACGCAGCAACGTTTCAGGAAATAAATAAATAAATAAATAAATAAATAAATAAATAAATAAATAAATAGGTGTGTGCAACAAGACATAACCGTTGAATGTTAGAAGAAGTATAGTGAACTGTTATAAGGAACCTGTTTTATAGTAGGCGGTGAATCATAGAAGGTGAATAGATAATCAGGAAGAGTTTGGAAGCAACGGGGATGTGGTTCCTGAGATGTTTGTCACGAATTCCTTGGACTGCCAGGGTAACAACTAACGATTGCTCGGAAGAGGCTAATGAAACTAGAACACGATATATAACATAAAGAAACAAACAGGCAGCAGTCTTTAGTCACAGAATGAGAAGGCCGGCGTTGGAAAACATCGTGACGAACGGAAAGACCAGTCGGAGCAGGGAAAGAGGCAGTGAAAGATGATGCTCGGTGCACTGACCAGACAGCATCGAGGGCTATCATCAGCAGAGTTGATCCAGAACACCAAGGACCGAATTATGTGGAGAGACATGGTCGTCTACATCAGTTGGCACGGCACATACCGGTGAAGGCGATGATTGTTTGCTGAGTTGCTTGAACTTCTGGAATAAAACATGGAGTCAGTTATAGAGAATAAAGCGCTCCTGACAACTCATGGGGCATATGTGTGTATCCAATAATAGGCACATCTGTGTATCCAGTAATAGGCATATGTGTGTATCCACTAAAAGGCATATGTGTGTATCCACTAATAGACATATGTGTGTATCCACTAACAGGCATATGTGTGTATCCACTAATAGGCTTATGTGTGTATCCACTAATAGGCATATGTGTGTATTCACTAATAGACATATGTGTGTATCCAGTAATAGGCATGTGTGTGTATCCACTAATAGACATACGTTTGTATCCACTAATAGGCATATGCGCGTATCCACTGTTAGGCATATGTGTGTATCCAATAATAGGCATATGTGTGTATCCACTAAAAGGCATATGTGTGTATCCAATAATAGGCATATGTATATATCCACTAACATGCATATGTGTGTATCGACTAATAGGCATATATGTGTATCCAATAGTAGATATATGTGTTTATCCGCTAATAGGCATTTGTGTGTATCCACTAACAGGCATTTGTGTGTATCCACTAATAGGCATATGTGTGTATCCACTAATAGTCAGCAGGTGGGAGGTGTGGCCAGTACGAAACCGACCATCAGGACATGAGCCCGGTCTATTACTCACCAAATCCCCACAGCAGTCAAACTCACAAGTCAATTCCGTCCTTTCTTTTCTGTAGTGGGTTATTACAAAAGCTGTAGTGCCATGGCGAAAGTAGCCTTTAGCAAGATGAAAAACATTCTGACCAATAAAATGATGTCAATTGAAACGAGAAAAAGAGTGTTGAGGGGATACATAGCGCCTGTTCTTTTGTATGGATGTGAAACTTGGACAATGAGCAGTCAAGCTGCAAAAACATCTGATGGCTGCAGAAATGTGGTTTCTGAGGAAAATGCAAAGAATACCATGGACAGACAGAAAAACCAATGACCAAGTACTACAGGAGACAAATGAACATCGTAAACTGATTAGAGAAATTAGACGTAGACAGTCAACATTTTTTGGACATGTTATGAGAAGAAATGGATTGGAGAACTTGGCGACAACTGGCAAGATCGAAGGGAACAGACAAGGGGGCAGACTTAGAAGTAAATACCTGTATGGCTTGGCCATATGGCATGGTCGAGACAGGAACACTGAGCTGATCCCCGACTCTGGTGATCGAGTGAAATGGCGAGTCATGACCGCCCACGCTTTCTGGCATGGCACATGATTGATTGATTGATTGTAGTGAATGGATGGATGGATGGATGGATGGATTGATGGATAGATGGATGGATGAATAGATGATGGATAGATGGATGATCGGATGGGTGGATGGATGATTGGATGGATGGGATGAAGGGAGAGAGGAAGAGAGCGAGTGAGAGGGAGGAAAGGATGGATGGAGTGGTGGTTGAAGTGGCTTCACAGACTGACTGACAGAAAGACAGACAGACAGACAGACAGACAGACAGACAGACAGACAGACAGACAGACAGACAGACAGACAGACAGATTTAACATGTTGGGTCGGTTGTTCAACAGACAGGCGTGTATGCGTTTCACTTCCACGGCCTCGCCCTCCCCAATACTGGGTTCTGGTTCACACTCTACCACAACGATGAGTCTCTTTACAGAGCCCATGGCCTAGTCACTCAGACATATTCCTCTGGAGGTAAGACATCATGTGGCTGTCGTTGTTACTGTGTGTTGGTATTGCTATTACTGCTGTTGTTGATAACCCAGACTGCAGATAAAACAATACATACAGTTGAATGATTACAGTACCAATAATAGACTTATTAAGCTGGCTTCATTGAAAGATTACAGTAGCACTAATAGACTTATTAAGCTGAATTAATTGACAGATTACATCATTATGCGTGTATGAACATAGTACCATCAGTGAATTATTACAGGAAAAGTAGTAGATGGTTCAGTATAGCATCTCCTCGTGTGTGACTGGAATGACGGAGTTATTACATATCAGTGATGATTAATAACATTAATATAGTTTAATAGACATTATTATATTGTTAACAAGAAAGTGATGATTTATTACAGTAACAGTGATGATTTATTACAACAACAGTGATGATTTATAACAAAAACATCGAAGATTTATGTCAATAGCAGTAGTAATCTTATTACAATAACTGATTCCTAATCGGTATGATATGAGTTAGCCTAGTACAAAAATATGAGTCTAGTGATTACAATAACATGAGTAGAAATATTAGAATTGCAGTAATAGTCTAATTACAATAGAAGTAATCTTATTACAATAAAAGTAGTTATCCTTTTACAAAACCAGTAGTATATTAATATTAATGACTGAAAAGGAAAAAAAAACTGGAAAGAATGACTGCTTCAGCAGGCAAAACAAATACACTGATATAAATATATTAAATACCACAAACAAGTCAAGTAATATTTGTTATTGAAACTTCTAAATACTAAAGTACAGCAATCAATCTATCAATCAATTGCCATGATGTCTATAGATCAGCTGACAGGAAGTGACCCAGTGGGAAAGGCTACATTACTTTTGCGGTGAGAGGTCAATCTCTTTAAGGAAGACACGCGCAGGATAGGTACGAGGGAAAGCACGGAGAGGGTGCACACACAGGCACATGGGACTAACAGACGAGTGGGGGTTGAAGAAGTAGTTTATTTAATTACAAAAGATAACTTTACAAGAAACAGTAATGGTGATGGGGTGGGGGGGGGGGGGGGTTTGCGGGAAAAGTGAGGTAGGAACAAGTGCAAGATTTACCAGCCCTGAATTGATGATGATGGTAATGATAATGGTAGTGATGACAATGATGATGACTTTGATGATGATTATGCTGACTGATGTTGGCGGTTATGCGCAATTCCGAGGGTACAAGCCTTACCCTGGTTCAAGGAAATGCAAGCTAAAGACAAAATGTCATGGCAGGGCAGACCAGGCCCTAAGCCTTGGTTGACGGCTGGTCTAGGATCGAAGCTCCGACAAGCGGACAGTTAGAGCATTGATTTACTGATCCGGCAGCTTCTGCAGCTTGTCTTGTTCCAGATGTAGAGGTGTTACCTTTCTTCTGGAGTGAACTAGGCAGGCCGAGAGAGGGATCATGCTGCATGGGCAACACATGATCTCTATATTTTAGCCCAGGCTTTGTGCTATGGAGAGGCAATAACTCCATCCCTGGTCTTAACTGGTCTCGGAATCAAAGCGAGAGGCAACTGTTACGGGTTATGAGTCCTTGTCAAGTGGCGTAGACATGGGGCGCCACGCGTTGCCTCTGACGGTGGGAGACACCTACAGGTGTCACTGATCAGCTACCGCCCGCCTCAAGCTGGGCAGCCCCTGGCCAATTAGGTGCTGATGCGCCACAGCCTGCCTGCTTCAATGGGTGCTTGGGGCTAGGACAAAATCTGAATCGCAGGCTGTACAACCAATGCATCAGGTAATAATAAAATGAAAAATAGAAACCTCAAGCTACGGCTTGCAACCTGGAACGTGAGAACCATGTGTTAAGGATTTTCCACTGACTTGAACAATATTGACGATGTGAGAAAAACGGCTGTGATTGATGTCGAACTCATCTTCTTAACATTGATATTGCTGGCCTGCAGGAGACTCGCCTCGCTGAGGAAGGGTCACTCAGGGAAAACAATTACACCTTTTTTGGATGGGTAGAGGGCAGGCAGAAAAAAGGCAACACGGGGTGGGCTTTGCATTGAATAATTCGCTACTGGGAATGATTGAAATTCCAGCAGAAGGAAATGAAAGACTATTACCCCTGCGCTTGGCGACTTCTTGTGGTTTTGCCACCATTATTACTGCATATGCACCGACACTCGATTCCTCTGATGATGTGAAGGATTCGTTCTATGAGGAGTTAGACTCTGTGATCAAGGCAGTTCCCAAATCTGACTACATTTATATGCTCGGTGATTTCAATGCTCGTGTGGGCAAGGACTGGAGTTCATGGCCAGTGTTCCTCGCAAAACACAACATCGGTCGCATAAATGAAAATGGGCAAAGGCTACTGGAGCATTGCACCAGAAATGACATATGCATTACAAGCTCCGTTTTTAAAACAAAAGAGTTGCATCAGGTCACATGGAAACACCCAAGATCCGGCCATTGGCACCAGCTGGACTTCATCATCACACGGAGACAACATCTGAACCATATATCATTGACTCGAAGTTACCACAGTGCTGACTGTGATACGACTCACTCTGTGGTTGTTGCAAGAGTTAGACTGAGACCAAAAAGAAACTACACAGCTAAACACAAATCCAGAATTAATATTATTAACACTCACGATCCTGAAAAGTTCTTTCAGTTTCGACAGCAACTTGAAGACGCTTTCACTGATACACCAGAAAAGTGTAAAGGTGGGGTCAACTTAAGGAAACTCTTCATAAAACTGACGTAAGGGTTTACGGCACTGTGGATCATAAGAGGCATGACTGGTTTGCGGCAAACAGCGAGACTCTGCAGCCATTGATTGATAAGAAGAAGATAGCCCTCTTAAGAAACATGGAAAGACCAACGCGTAACACTCTGAGTGAGCTTAAGCAAGCTAGGAAGGATGTGCAAAAGGCTGCCAGGCAGTGTGCAAATGATTATTGGATCAAGTTATGTGAGTCCATTCAAATCGCAAGTGATAAGGGAAATATCAGAAGCATGTATAAAGGAATAAAGAAGCCTGTGGTCTAATGATCAAACGAAGTGCACCATTAATAACCTTGACTGGAGAAATCATAAGTGATAAGAAACAGATGGACAGATGGGTAGAGCACTATTTGGAGCTTTACTCAAGTGAGACCAAAGTAGCGGATAATGCCCTCAACGCCATAGAGGTTCTACCAACTCTTGACCACCTGGACACACTTCCCACCATAACAGAAGTTAAGTGTACTATAAATGAATTTGCATCTGGCAAGGCTTCAGGTAAGGATGGGATTCCAATAGATGTTATCAGGAGTGGGCAAAACACACTCACTCTTCAGATCCACCAGATAATAGAGCTATGCTGGCGAGAAGGACCAGTCCCACAGGATTTCAAAGATTCAAGCATCATAACACTGTACAAGAACAAGGGCGATCGGAGCGACTGCAACAACTATAGGGGTATCTCACTTCTGTGTATTGTTGGAAATGTGTTTGCCAGAATTGTTCTGCGCAGACTTCAAGTCCTAGGAGATCAAGTCTACCCCGAATCACAGTGTCGCTTTCGACAGAACCGGTCTACCATTGATATGATATTCTCATTGCGAAAAATGCAAGAAAAATGCCGTGAACAGAATCAACCACTGTTTATTGCCTTCATCGACCTCACAAAGGCATTTGATTTGGTCAGTCGTGAGGGTCTGTTCAAGGCACTAAAGAAGATTGGCTGCCTACCAACTCTTTTGTCCATTGTGGAATCGTTCCACACAGGCATGAAGGGTATAATCACGTTTGATGGTGCAACTTCTGAAGAGTTTGAAATAAGAGTGGAGTTAAGCAAGGTTGTGTACTAGCTCCCACCCTCTTTGGAATATACTTTTAACTTCTACGGAAATATGCCTTTCGTGATCAGGATACTAACGCTCCGATGGCGGCCTCTACAATGCTCAGAGATTGAAGGTCAAGACCAAAATTAGGAAGGTACTGATCAGAGAGTTGCTTTTTGCTGATGATGCTGCAGTTACGACCCACTCTGAGGAAGAATTACAATGTCTATTATCTGCATTCTCCAATGCTTGTTCTGAATTTGGTTTAACAATTAGCAATAGGAAGACACAGATTATGTCACAAGGTGCACGTGGAGTACCATCAATCTCTATTGACGACGCCGAACTAGAGATGGTAGACCATTTTACATATCTAGGATCAGTGGTAAATAGCAAAGTATCCCTAGATCAGGAAATCAATATCCGGATTGGAAAGGCAGCAACAACAATGAACATGTTAAGAAAAAGAGTCTGGGAGAACAGGAAGATTACTGCCAAACGTCTGTGTCTATCAAGCCACCTTAGTACTCTTCTTTATGGCAGTGAAACCTGGACAACTTACCCACACCGAGAGAAACGTTTAAACAGCTTTCATATGCGGTGTCTGCGAAGAATTCTTGGTATTGAGTGGCAAGACAAAATCACAAATATTGAAGTATTGGAAAGATCAAGTTGTGTGACTGGTTATTCCATGCTCAGTCTTCGTAGACTTAGATGTATATGACATCTTAGGAGGATGGCTGATGGTAGAATACCAAAGGACATCTTTTTTGGTGAATTACAGATGGTTAAGAGATCTCAGGGTCGGCCTCTACTACGATACAAAGATGTGTGTAAGCGGGACATGACTGATACAGGCATTGATAATGCACAGTGGGAGCAAGTCGCCGCTGAACGTGTTGCATGGAGGACAAACATTATAAATGGAATAAAGACAAAGGAGAAAATTATTGCAGATAAGTCACATACCGAGCGTGTGAGACGTGAAATGGTGCATGATGGTGGAAATGACATAGCGTTCACATGCACCAACGGTGAACGAACATTTACAGCGCGGATTAGCTTTAACAGTCACATTCACTACCGCCATGGGTAAAAGTTATTATGCCGTTTTGAAGCACAAACTATCGTCTGTCAAGACGACAAGGTGCCAATGAGTTGGCGGTTGTAGTGACTGTAATGGTGATGGTGGTGATGGTGACTGTGATGATGGTGTTGGTGATTGTGATGATGATGAAATGACTGTGATAATTCTGGTAGTTATCATGATGATGATGATGATGATGCTGATGATGATGAAGTTGCTGAAGATGATGGTGATGATGATGATGATGATGATGATTGTGATGATGGCGGTGTTGACTGTGATTATGATGGTGGTGATGATGATGATGATGATGTCGATTTGGTGGTGACGATGGCGGATACTGTGATAATTATGGTGATGATGTTGATGATGTTAGTAATGATCACAGTGATGACTGTGATGATAATGGATTGTGACTGTGTTGATGATGGAGATGATTATTTAAACCAATGTTTTCCCGTAGTGAATTTGAATAACGAAGACACAAACAATAGATTGCACGATTTATTGCCTGGCATATTTCACTGCATCTCGTCAGGTACATACTGCAGAAATCAAACAACGTAAAGTAAATTAACTAGATAAATCCTTCAAGCTGAAATATGCATATGTTCGCACAGTAATGTCAATTGTCTACCACGGTAAATTTAAGCTGACTAATATGTATTTCTGTTTGAACAAATCTGGCTTGCGTTGATTGATCATTATTGCTTCTGCAAACTTTAACAAGCGAGCATTTTATGTGTTAAACACCACACGAAAGGCATTTTCTCTGTCAACCACATGGCCGCTTTAGATAATGTGCCTGCCAATTGAAGACGGGGTAGCTTCCGGTGTGTCGGCGCCACTAGGCTAGCATCGTCTGTGTGTCGTATCTTGTCGACCCATTGAGGTATGTGTTCTGACACTCTTTTGTTCAGCTGTCTCTCTGTTCTACCGATGTAGAATTGGTAAATACAATTGTATTTGGCGTACAGAGGAACAGGCCCTTTGACTGCTGGTGTGGGAATCGGTGTGGTTCTATACCTAATGACTGGAGTTGCAGCACAGAATGTTCGGCCTACTGCTGTAGTAAGCCGATCTTGCTGTCATCCCCTCGAAAGGTTAGCTGGATAAATACCTTGAGTTGAGGGACTATAGTTACGTCTGGTTTTGGTTTGGGTTGTTGGCATTGGCGCTTTATAAATCCTGTGGAGTACCCATTCAGGTTTAAGACATTCTTCAGAGTTTCAAATTCCTCTGTCAGTGTGTCCTGGGTGCATATCTTTCTAGCAAGGTCAAAGAGGGTCGGCACTAAGCCCCATTTATACTGGACAGGTGTGAAGCTCTGAAAATTCAAGTATTGGCCGGTCAATTTTCCTTTGCGGTACACCGATCTTTGAATTGTGCCGTCTGCTCTACGTCTCATTAGAATATCCAGGAGCGGCAACGGTTCGTTGTGTTCGTGTTCCATAGGTAGAGAGATGTTTATATGCGTCATGTTCATTATGGCCTGGAACGATGTTGCTTGTAGCTCGTCTGTGGTGATAATTAGTATATCGTCCACATAACGACGGTAAAAGGCCAAGTTGTTGATGTCTGAGGATCTATTTTCTTCTAAATGTGCCTTGAAGATGTCCGCTAGAATAGGACCAAGAGGGCTCCCCATGGCCACTCCGTCAATTTGGCGGTATCACTTTGTTTAGAAAATTGAATTGTATGTTGGCGGTACATAGTAGTAGTAGCCTCTCCAGAATAGGTGTTGGTATGCCTAATTTTAGTTGTTTGTCTTTAATGGAATTTCCCTTATTATTTTCACTGTCTCCTCTAATGGAACGTTGGTGAATAGGGAGGCTATATCCATGGATGCCGTGTGTTTATTATTTATGTCCATAGTATCCAATAATTCCACCAGTTCGAATGTATCTCTGAGTGTTCTTGGAGCGAAGGACTGTCGTACTGGCTTTAAGATTTCTGCTAGCCATCTCGCCATTCGGTGTTGTGCAGAGTTAATCATGGACAAGATCGATCTTAGTGGGATGCCGGGCTTTTGAAGCTTGGGTAGACCGTACATCTGAGGTGTTTGGGAGCCACGCGGTGTGAGCGTTTTTGCAGTGGCCTCACTGATAAGTCCCGCATTCACAAGTGACTGGATCTCTTTCCTCATTTTTGCATCCAGGTCCTCCGACTTGTTTACTTTTTGATCTATCCTGAATTTGGATTCATCTGATAATATTTCTTCCATTTTTCTCTGGTAGTCTGACATGTCCATCAGTACTGCACCGCTCCCTTTGTCAGGTTTCAGTATGACGAGGGTTTTGTTAGCCTTTAACACTTTTAATGCAGTAAGGTGTTGGTTGGTCAGCGGACATGTCTGTTTAGATGGTGTTGTGCGATACTAGTGTTCTAAATCTACCAGTTTGGCCTTCAGCCACCCGAGCGACTCAGCAGAAATAGGTGATAACTTTTTATCTAGTTAATTTACTTTACGTTGGAGATGATTATGGCCATGATAATGATGATGGTAATGATGATGTTAGAGATGATGATGGTGACAGCGACGACGACGATGCTAACCATAAACAATATTCTTGAAGTATAGACATCTTTTTATCTGTCTGTAGGTAATTCCATAGCTCTGAGAGTCAAGTCTGGTGAGAGAGTCTATGTGAAAGTTCACTATCCATCCAGCGTCCACGGAAGCGGTCTGAACAGATACGCTACCTTCACTGGCTACCTGGTTGATGTAGGAGCAAGTGAATAAACAACCAGCGGGGAGGAATGTCAGCAATAGATTAGCTGAGAACACGTCCGCATTAGATTAGCCTGAGAACACGTGAAGGACGCAGAGAGACTTCAACAAACAAGGCAGAATGTCCATGTATGCTTACATGTGATATTTGCACTGAGATGGCCATTAATTGGACAATGTGTCTACAACAATAAATTACATGCTAATAATGAATAAAGTTATCTTATTTGTGATTTGGTGTGTTGGGTGGTGAGATAGCTTTGGTGATGTTGTTGTAGATTTGGTGTTGCCATGGCGCCACTCAGCTTTGTGTGGTAACTTTTCTGCTCATCAGTCCTTGCCGAACACAGACTCAGTTGTCTATGTGGTTCTCACGTCGCTGACTTTATTCAGGACGCCACTGAGGATCATAACAAGCTGTTTTCACCGTTCAGTGTCCGTTCTCTCCAATGTCCGAACTATCACAGTAGTCATAGCTTACGATGGGTAGGTTCTTCGTGATTTAGTGTGTTAGTTGGCGACGTAACTATGGGTAGGTTCTTTTTGATTTAGTGTTTTGGTTGGCGAAGCAGCTATGGGTATGTTCTTTGTGATTTGATGTGTTGTTTGCCTAGGTAGCTATGGGTAGGTTCTTTGTGATTTGATGTGTTGGTTGGCGAGGTAGCTATGGGTAGGTTCTTTGTGATTTGCCTCATGCAGATAATTGGTGTGTCCTTTGTGCACCCCAGTATTAACCGCATGGCAGCATTCTGTATGCACTCCAACATTTCAAGCTGGCTTTTTTGATACTGGAAGCAGCCCCAAACCATACTCAATGACAGAAATTATTAACTGCTGAAAGAGCCTGTGCAGCATCCTCTGATCTACCCCGGTTGCTGCCATAGCCCACAATGCATTAAGTCCCCTACCAGCCATCACCACCAAATCCTCCACATGATCCTTAAAATCCAAACGCCTGTCAAAGGTGATACCCAAGCACTTCAATTTACTCTCTCGACTAAGAGGACATCCATTCAACATAATACCTGGGACGTCTGCCTTGACGATCCAGTTATCCAAGGAGTACCACACAACCGATGCCTTGTCTGGGTGTATAATGGCCCCTGCGTCCCTGCACCACTTCGTCACCTTGTCTACCGCCACCTGTAAGACTTTCGCCAAACTGGCCCTGTCTCTTCCCTGTCTGTACACCAGCACATCATCTGCAAATGTCAAGATTCTACCCACACCTGGTGTCTCAATAGCTGCGATTTTGCTGGCGTAGACATTAAAGAGCACCGGGGACAAGGCAGATCCCTGCGGCAACCCAGGTGTAATAGTACAGGGGTCAGAAGTCCAGGCACCCATGCGCAGTGCAACCTTACGCTCATAAAGGACTGCCTTGGGGAAGCAAGATTCCGACTTTCCAAATGTCGCTGGAGCCTGCGTGCTACTATCTTTTCGAGGACTTTCCTATACGTGTTTTGCGGGGTTATGATTCGGTATCCATTAAGTCTGGAGTGGTCCTTACCTGGCTTTGTGAGTGGGACCAGGTAGCTATGCAGCCAATCGTGGGGTATTTCCACCGCATTGATGCTTAGGTTGAAACAAAGAGTCATCTCCTCCAAGTCCCCATCATTTATGTTCCTCATATGGGAGTAACTCACCCCATTTGGACCTGGCGCTGTGTCTTTAGCCCGTTTCAGTACCCGTCTAATGTCCTCCACTTTAATCTCACAGTCCTCCTTCCTAGTGAGCCGTGACAAGGTTTCTCTGACATTATCTCCAATAGCCCTATCTTGCTGATCCGTCTGTTTTAAAAATCGCGCAAGTAAAGCCTCACCTTCGTCCTTGTCAGTTGTCATAGGTCGGTAGATATCATCATAACCGGTGCCATGTGTACCAGGCATCACCTGTCTCTTCATCTGCCGGTGTAGCCTCCAGAATTTTCCCAATGTCACATCCCCACCGACTTCATTGATAAACTGTTCCCACTTAATTCTCTTTGCCTCTGCTGCCTGGAGTTTGAAGTCCTGCACCTTTACTTTTTTTTATACATTTCAGCCTCTTCCAATTCTGTGTCCACTGAATTGGTTGCTCTCTGCACCATCTGCCAATTCCTTATGGCCAACCTCTTTTCCCTCCATGAATTCTCGACCTCTGGTGTCCACCATGGTGGTTGGGTAAAGAGTTTTCTTGTTGGTTTAGATCTACCCTGTGATCTAAGGCGCCCCAAGAGCGAAGAGTGGTCGTGATCATAACTGAATGCCCTGCAAGCTCTTATAGCCCTAACTATGCTGGACTTAGGTATCAGCACAGAACAGGGGAGGTGGTCACTTCCATGGTCTACAAGGACGCTCCATTTTATATCTGATGCCGCCTCTTGGGATACAAGCGCCAGGTCGATGGCCGTGTCTGGGTCCCCCCGGTCTCATTGCTAGCC
Organism: Cepaea hortensis; assembly: GCA_963921405.1. Classification (NCBI taxonomy): domain Eukaryota; kingdom Metazoa; phylum Mollusca; class Gastropoda; order Stylommatophora; family Helicidae; genus Cepaea; species Cepaea hortensis. The sequence goes on along the minus strand of OY992888.1, from coordinate 2,071,395 downwards.
TAGTGGGTTTACCGTCATTTAGACAGACAACATCCGTCTCAAGCAAGGCCTCAGCAAGAGCAATACCCTGTCTGTTCTCTCCCGACCTGTCCCATTCCTTGGCGCGGGCGTTGAAGTCACCACATATCAGATACCTGGTATTTGGAGTGTCAACTGAACCTTTCAACCAGTCCCAACTCTCTCTGCTTATGCAAGATTCCCCACTTACATGTACATTTATCAGGTTCCAGCTGTATCGGCCGATTTGTATCCGCACTCCCTGCACCTCTTTACTCTCCTGACCCCACCCACTCATATACAGTATTGAATGCTGTAAACCGTCCTTGACCACCAGAGCCTGCCCATGTCTTCCCTGCCCAGTTGCGTTCATGTAACATGTGTAGAGTTCGTATTCAGTTCTTGTAACATCAGAACATCGAAATCGTAGACCAGTTTCTCCAGTATTGGTCCTCGTTGCTTCGCACTGCGGCAATTCCAATACCCAACCCGTACATTTTTGAATCCCTAACGATCCGTTTTCCTTCTACCCTTTCTGGCTCCAGCCCTCTTCTTCCTCCTTTTCCTTCCCCCTCTCCCCTACCTGTCAAGAGGTAACGTTGGTTTCTCTCTATGATATGAGTTCAAGCACTATAATGCGCAACTTTCACCTCGAGATCTGTGTGGCTCTGGGGTATGATCTCTGTGAAGCTGAATGGCCTGCGCCAACGTGATTGCACACAGACGTCCAGTACAGCATAACTATCTGAACTCCAAAAATGACTCAACGCACAGACTAGTAGAGTGAACTGCGATGTAATTTACCACAGACGTTCTTGGATAACGGCTATGAGCGTGTGTGCCGATCCAGGCTTGAGTCTTTCTCGCACAACATTCACTCCCGCTCTTCAATCGTATATCATCTCCTTAGACCAGTGAGAGTGTTGGGAACGAAGCTTGCCGCCTGTTGCCCTGGTAATGCTAATCAACTACGCTTGCCTACCTTCAACCGGAGCTCACCCTGATCGAGCTCCAACGGCCAATGTCGCCAGGCTGCCCGTAACTGGAACTCTGCTCACCATCGTGAGAATGACATATCTACATTCAGGTGATCGTAGTGTCAGTGAAGCTGAGTGTAGCAACTGTCAACCGCTGGCTGTAGACCGGAACGATTCCATGAGGAGACTGGTGACTTATGAATCGGTCACGGCTTGTAGTCTGCGAGTGTTGGTGAAGGACATCCTAACTCTGTGTTAGCCGGCTCAGAACTGCTCAACTAAACGTTACGTTGACAAGCTACGCACTGCAATGGCGTTTACACTTTGTTTATTACACGTGCCACCACGTGCAACATTTGTGACGTTCTATTAATATCTCTTGATGGACTAACTCATCAAATTAATTCTATGCTACTGTCATTTGCTATATGACAGCTTTGCCCCCTCCACAATGAAAATGTTTGTCAAAACATTTTCCATGTTATTTTGACATGTACGTAAATGATGTCTGCGGCGTAAACTACAGCAGGTTGTGCTAAACAACGAATCCAACGTCCATGGACCACAGTATGTCAGCATGAATCAATCTAGAACCTGGGATATCAAACGCCGGACTAAAATAAAGTCCCGACCACCGCCACCTCATAAATTCTATAAATGCTCATCGAAATGTTATAGCGTTAAATGCCCGGCTACTTGAAACTAAACTAAGGCTCAAACACCGCCAGTAACTATAATAAGAACTGTTGTCGCGTATCTATGTTGACACCTTAAAACTACCAAAAAGTCTCTGTAACCCCGAGTGCCTTTGGTTAAATAAAAACACCGTCCTATGTTGTATACCCAACGATCTCATGAACCATAGTTGACAACTGATCCTCATTGACGCAAGAAACACATGTCAACACAACTGCAAGCCGACATGGCACACCATCATTTGTCCTCACCATCCATCATGTCAAAGGGGGAAAACTATTCTCTATATAACTGTGTCTTATACCTGTAATGTGTTGTTCATTTGTTATATGTATGTATATATCCTATAATGTGTCGTGTTTACTATATGTTTGTGTCTATTAATTCTTATGTATGTTTGTACCTATTATTTTCTTTCATTCCTTTCTCTTCATTCATCCATCGTGAAAATGATATGTATGATGATCAATAGTTAACACAAACATATTAATGGCATTACGAACTAGACAGACTAGTGTCCGGATAATTACAATAATAAATATCAATCATCAAAATAGTTATATATAAAAATAAAAATAATAAAAATTATAAACATAAGATTAAAACAATAAACATTTTCATTTATGAACAATACCATTTAAACTATAACTACATAATTTCATAGGAAATCTAAGAACTGTACCTAGTAATTTATCATGTTTTTTCCTATAATAAATTTGTTATTTTCTGCCACAATTAAAATTATATTTACAAACCACTAATATTATTACACTGGCTTGTCAACGAAAGAAGACTCTTTAATAGTTGCCTTCGAAGTCCACAACCTTAGTCAATTTTCACCTGTCTCTCTGAAATAATAATAACAACAAGTGACTAACTTACATCTATATTCCTTTTTTTTAAATATGTGGTATTTCAGAATGTAGCCACAGTCATCCTACTGTAATGTTACACTAAAAAGAAAATATATATCTATATCTATAACATTTCCCTACTTTATTTATAATCAACTGAGTAAATCAGATAAATTATTTTTACTTCCAGAAATATGAGCAACAGAACCAACAAAATCATGTATCAATAAAGCGTTTTTAGAATAGCCATCTTTAAAGATTTCCAAAGGCATATTGTTTAAGATGACCAAGAACTTTCTTCCCAAAAGATATTTAGCAAATTTATGAACAGAATCCAATAATGATAGAGTAATTACATACCGCTTGTGCGATTCATATACCTATCTCCTAGAGTATAAGACAAGATGTAGTAATTCATTTTACCCATGTGGAAGAATGTATACAATGGAAAGCAGACAGGTACCATCTATCATAACACAGATATATGATATAAGAATGATCTGAGAATTGAACAACAAATGCAATTCTTGCAAGGGAATTTCATATTCGCTATGTCGTGTTGTCAGGAAGACTGTTCGAATATGCTGTATAGTACTATCATAGATACATTTAATATGGTTCAATCTCTGGCGCAAACCACATTGTAATATCTTCTTCACATCTACCATAGTTACAGCGATACGTTGTATTACTTTGTTTAGTATGAAAGATAAGATACTACGTATTACGAAAACCAACCAGAAGAACTTAACGACCAAACCAAATGAAGTATTTATTTTAATAAACACATCCTTCGGCTCGCAAGAAGGAACTGACACTGAGATAATACATGCCCGCTGTTGTCCATCTACCCGCGTGATGCTGTGCTGCAGCGATATAACTGCGGCCTGAACTGTACTAATATCTGTAGGTTTTCCTACGACTGGACATGATACGTGTGTGTTCGAAACCAGAGTATCACTTGGTAACTGATTTTCTTCCTGCATTTGTGTATTATTAACAGTGTTTGCTACCACATGCTTCCCTTCCCATTCTGCTATGTCCTCAAGTGAAACATCACGTAATTCAGGGATGTTTCCGATAAAGACATCCACAAATGGGTCAGGCAGCACAGCCACCTTTATTTTTCCAGAAAAATGTGGGCAGTTTATATTAGCCCAGGCAATTGGAAACATTTCTCTTCTTCCCCCAATGTTCTACAAGTCACATGTTCCCCAGTGCAGTCCGTTTCTTTAATTAATCGTTTATGTATCCCGACTATACTAGAACCGGAATCATGGATCAAACTACAGTTCTATCCATTCACAATGGCCTGCTGTACAACTAATTTTCCATTTGTGATATGAGCTGCATTAGTTTCCTGCACTGAAACGTGATGACCACACGTCAAACTGCCGTTATTATGGAAGATCTGGCAAGTACCACAGGCTGGGTCAATTGGAGAATACTCCATATCTACCGTATTTGCATAACTAGTCTCATCTGAGTCACTGTTGCTGCTTGATGTCAACATGCCTATGTTTGCCTCTTTATACAAACGTCTTAACGCACAAACACCAAAACGTGCCCAAAAGATTTACATTTGAAACATTGTGTCTGTCTTTGATAAGTGTTGAATCTGTGTCTGTTTCTAACTGCCAACTTCTTTATGTAATTATCAAACTGCGGATTCCTATCACACATTTGTAGAGAGCCATGGGCAAACCCACAAAATTTACATGTTGTCCACACGCCCTTTTTCTCTTGTCTAGGATATGGCTGATACTTCGGTTGTTGTTGTTTTTCTCGTCTTTGATATTGTCCACCAGACTGTTGCTGTGCTTTATATCCCTGCATTCTTGATTTATGAGGGAACTTCTCGCACGCATTCGTCTCCACCAACGGGGAAAAACTATTATTAAATATGTTCTTATGGGCGTTGAATAAGGACTCCCCTTTTTCATCCATCTGCTGAATACTCGAGCATTTCTGCTCAACAAGAAAGGTAGCCATAGAAGGTGGAACTGCTGAGATAAGTTTGTCTCTAACAATTAAGTCATGTAGTTTCTTGTAATCATTATTAACATTAGCTGAGCGAGCCCATTTGTCAAATGTCAATTGAGTTAGAGAGGAGAAGTCCAGGAACGTCTGTCCTGATTTAGGAGCAAGATTTTTAAATGCTGTACGTAGGCCAAATTCATCCAAACAAAAGTGAGAAAGTAATCTGTTCCGAATGTATGAGTAATCACTACGTAACTCATCCGGAATTAGTTCTACAACCTGTAGAGGTTCACCACTCAAGTGTCTGTGTAGCAGCACCGCCCATTCTATTTCCGCAACCCCATAGTGTCTCATTGTGAGCTCAAAATTAGTTAGCCATGCAGAGACACAATCAGAGTTCGAATATGTTTTGACCACTCCATTATATTTCTTAATGGCATCTGTGGAATGTGCCTCCACTTTGTTTCTCGCGATCTGTTCATCCTTGTCCTTCTCGTACTGTTTCATTTTAAAGTTATTTTCTAACTCTTTTTCCTTCAGAAGTTTCTCTGTATTTAACTTCTCAAGATTAAAAGCCATCTCTTTTTCTCTTAACTGCGCCTCTCTATTCAGCTTTTCTTTATCTGCCGCAATTTGTAATGCCATCCTTTCCTTATCAGTGACCAATTGGGCTGCAATTCTGTCGTTCTCCGCAGCCATCTTTTCCCGCTCAAATAATCTTTGTTTCTCTTGTTCTTCTAGTCGATCTTTCTCCAACTGTCTCACTGCGGCCCTTTCATCCCTTTCATGGGCCTCAAAAATTGCAAATTGTTTCTCTGAGCACGCTATAAGATCTGGTCCTGTCAAACCTGCATCTTTCCCAATCGCAACAAAGTCCTGTAAAGACGACATGTTGCTACTTTTCACCAATATTCAATAATAGTCACAAATAAGAACTGCAGAAAGAAGTTTAGCACAAAAGAGACAGAGCCTATAAATATCGAAATCGACAAATAAAGTTCAAGAGAATAGAGAGAAATACCTAATAAATTATAAATAGAGAAATTAAGAATGAAAAATGACCAATAATTTTTTATAATAAATAAGACTTATAACCTAGCAAACAAAATATAGACAGTTAGAGTTCTTTAAATAAATGAAATTAGCAACGCAAGACACTATTATTATACATACATTACATTGGCACCTTGCCGTCTTGACAGACGATAGTTTGTGCTTTAAAATGCATAATAACTTTTAACTATGGCGGTAGCGAGTGTGACTGATAAGGCCAATTTGCGCTGTAAATGTCCGTTCACAGTGGGTGCATGTGAACACGTGGTCATTTCCACCATCATGCACCATCTTACGTCTCAAACGCTTGGTGTGTGACTTTTCTGCAATAATTTTCTCCTTTGACTTTATTCCATTTCTGATATTTGCCCTCCATGCAACACGTTCAGCGGCGACTTGCTCCCAATGTGCATTATCAATGCCTGTATCAATCATGTCCCGCTTACACACATCTTTGTATCGTAGTAGAGGCCGACCCTGAGATCTCTTACCCATCTGTAATTCACCAAAAAAGATATCCTTTGGTATTCTACCATCATCCATCCGCCTAAGATGTCCTATCCATCTAAGTCTACGAAGACTGAGCATGGAATAAACTGTCACACAACCTGATCTTTCCAATACTTCAGTATTTTAGTTAAGACCAGGGATGGAGTTATTGCCTCTCCATAGCACAAAGCCTGGGCTAAAATATAGAGATCATGTGTTGCCCATGCAGCATGATCCCTCTCTCGGCCTGCCTAGTTCACTCCAGAGGAAAGGTAACACCCCTACATCTGGAACAAGACAAGCTGCAGAAGCTGCCGGATCAGCAAAGCAATGCTCTAACTGTCCGCCTGTCGGAGCTTCGATCCTAGACCAGTCGCCAACCAAGGCTTAGGGCCTGGTCTGCCCTGCCATGACAATTTTGTCTTTAGCTTGCATTTCCTCGCACCAGGGTAAGGCTTGTACCCTCCCAGTTGCGCTCTTCCGCCCGAAGCCGTTGGCACAATGTGGGGTGTCGGGTTTGGTAAGCGCCGCCCAACGTTCGGCGCTAACAGAAACCAGGTAGTACCGTCTACTGTTATACGGTAGCTCAGTCATATCTGACTAAGACCTGACCTGACTATTATTATATCAACAAATAAATCATGCGCACCTAACATAAGAATGTACAGCGCAAAATAGCACAATATTGTGTAACGCGCCTCTGACGTCACAAAAGATAAGATCAAATAAAGACAGAATACAAATGTGTGCAAAATCACAGTATTTTGACCGTAACTAATTAACTGAAAAACCACAAACAAATATAATACTCAGCTCAAGTATCAGCAAATTTCCACTGTCCGACTCCACAGATTTGTCAGACAATCCTGTTCGTATTTGACTCCGACAATGATATAAAAGATCCTCCTATGTAGTGGCGACTGTTATAACGGATTTCTCATATAATTAACACAACGAAATTGACACCCAAGGCAGGTTGCCTGTCATTAACCCATATAATCAACGTAGTTAATGGCGGTGTCATTTGCTACTAAGTGTAGCTATAACGTAGACAAATTTGTAGTACCTCTATCTGTTCAACGTTGCCTTGCCACCATTAAATTCGTTCTGCTCTGATCAGTCGTTGTACGGAATTTCCAAGACTCTTCAAATATACAATTCTGACATCCTGAGGTATCCGTAATTTCAAAAAGGAACAGATTGCGTTGATTCATTTGCAATGAGACGTTGACAAATCGAGATATTCAGCCGACCCCATATAAGCTCCTTAAGTTTCTGTTGTGCCAGACACAAAAAAGGATCCACTTGCGTTGTTTCAGCTCTCAAGAGGCGTTGAGAGGTACAAGATTTCTCGCTTAGTACAATGAGCTCGAAATGCACTGTATAATAGTATTCCGTGGATACAATGTAAGATGTCACCAAAGCGAGGTGTTGCAGGTTTGTATGATAGTAATGGTCAGGACAGGTGACATATATGTACACCTGAATAACACTGGATCAGTCAATCCTCAAACAATGTCCGTGTGCCTCTTCAACTCTTTATACCAAATCGCAATAATGTCGCTCCCTTGGTATAGTGACACTTGTCTCTCTATTTGATACAGTAACTTCATATAATCTATGATGAAGAAGTTTAAAATCACACTCGAGAGTTAGGATCAAACGCTGAGAACCGAGGTTTCTCTGGTGTGAGAATCAGGATCAAACAATAAGAGCATGAATTTCTCTGCCTAAAGCGATACGTAACATGATGAGATCACACTGTCATTTCTGAGTACCAACAGATAACAATTGACACAATGAAGATACAAGATGAAATAAGGATGCGCCAACTGGTCCCCAGCTTCTTAGACCGGCATTATCCTCACAAACACAAATGTCTGTTGCGTGTATCTCTGTCTAATATTCTGTACTCATTCCTTATAATGTTGTATTTGTGCTTGTAACCGTTGTCCTTGACTCAATGTCAAGCTCCACTATGGACGATCCAATGGTTCAAATCATCCCGGACGAGCCCCCATGTCAAGTGGTAACGTTGGTTTCTCTCTATGATATGAGTTCATGCACTATAATGCGCAACTTTCACCTCGAGATCTGTGTGGCTCTGGGGTATGATCTCTGTTAAGCTGAATGGCCTGCGCCAACGTGACTGCACACAGGCGTACAGTACAGCATAACTATCTGAACTCCAAAAACGACTCAACGCACAGGTTAGTAGAGTGAACTGCGATGTAATTTACCACAGATGATCTTGGATAACGGCTATGAGCGTGTGTGCCGATCCAGGCTTGAGTCTTTCTCGCACAACATTCACTCCCGCTCTTCAATCGTATATCATCTCCATAGACCAGTGAGAGTGTTGGGAACGAAGCTTGCCGCCTGTTGCCCTGGTAATGTTAATCAACTACGCTTGTCTACCTTCAACCGGAGCTCACCCTGATCGAGCTCCAACGGCCAATGTCGCCAGGCTGCCCGTAACTGGAACTCTGCTCACCATCGTGAGAATGACATATCTACATTCAGGTGATCGTAGTGTCAGTGAAGCTGAAGTTAGCAACTGTCAACCGCTGGCTGTAGACCGGAACGATTCCATGAGGAGACTGGTAACTTATGAATCGGTCACGGCTTGTAGTCTGCGAATGTTGGTGAAGGACATCCTACCTCTGTGTTAGCCGACTCAGAACTGCTCAACTAACCGTTACGTTGTCAAGCTACGCACTGCAATGACGTTTACACTTTGTTTATTACACGTGCCATCACGTGCGACATGTGTGATATTCTATTAATATCTCTTGATGCACTAACTCATCAAATTAATTCTATGCTACTGTCACTTGCTATATGACACTACCTCTTCTTCTCCGCTTCATTCTCTTCCCGCTGGCTGTTGTCTAAGGTATCAAGCACAAAGCACGTACTCCGAGCTTCGGCGCTACTTCTTTGTATTATTCATAGTTGGTTAGATATAATGGCAGGATATAATCGGTCACCCTAGTAGAGCCAGCCTGCTAGGGAAGGGGCAGGGGATGTCCCTTAGGAGTCCATACGCCTGGCGCCGCCCCGCCCGCATACTAGACG